>CATKRY010000219.1:0-189097 GCA_949775005.1 Orthosia gothica
TTTTCTCCTTGTTTATCTCTTTATAGTTCGCTTTTTAAGCAGTCGGGTTTTTTGATTTTTATAAATTAACTTTTTTTATTTATCCCAGAGGAACATTATATCGGGATGAAAAGCCTATATGCTATTCCAGACTATAGTCTATCTTTGTGCTAAATTTCATCCAGATCTGTTGAGCCGTTCTGGCGTGATTGAGTAACAAACATACATCCATCCAAACTTTTACATTTATAGTCTCTGTGTAATTAGTTATACTACCGAGTGAACATGTTTTTCTTACCTACACAGGAAGAGACTGGACCGCGCAACACAGGGAATCCTAGTGTGTGGTCCAGGGAATTAGTTAACTCCTAGCACTTAAGGTCCTCAAAATAATGTATTATTGGTTAACTAATTGTACTGTTTAAAAATGAACGGAATAAAGATTTTTTTTTTTATTATTTTTTATTATAATATTAGTAAGATTCATGTTCATCATCGCAATCCGCAGCCCGACTTTGCCCACTGCAGGGCATAGTGTGTTCTCTTTTCTGCTACCAATCCCCACGCTCCTGTGCCAATCGCATCCAACTCAATATACTAAGCATTAAACGACACTATTTTCTACCACTTTCTGCAATATAGTAATCTAATTTTGATTAAAGTAATTTCACAATATTGCGTCATAAAATTGCATCATAATATCCATGCATCGTACCTAAAGAGCCGGTAGAAATGATAAAAACTGCTCGTCAGCTAATCCGTTGTCAAACGAGGTTTAAGTTAGCACATGGATTTAACTGCAGACTGGAAGACGATCGCTTAGGGGCCTGGCAGTGTTTACACCGAAGTGTAACTATAGTGTTCGGAACATTATTAAGCAACGGATTCAGTTCATAAACTACCTGTCTCTTATTGAATTGCTTTACCAAAGTACTAGATCGAATTTATGTTATAGAACAATGACGATAATATTACAAGCTTTTATTTGACTTGCAATGTGTGTATGTATGTAAGTGTTTTCGGGTCAAATATTGCAATTAAAGCAGTTACCCTCCACCGATTAAGATGCAATTTTGCATACACGTTTAGTTTGGATCACAATGCATGTTTAGCTAAGTGACGTCAGGCGGACAGCCCAAGATGGCGGATCAGTTATTTTTTGTGCACTGCCATGATATGGGTACCAAATGAAAGGGTTTGCTGGGATGAATACGAAAAAAGCTTTTTAATGATTAATCTTATTGTACAGTTTAATGTAAACTAACATAGATACAACAAGCATAGGTGCACCCTGTTTAGGTATTGTAATATGATAAAATGATGTTATTAATTTTTTTGAAAAATCTGATTCTACAGTTGTTAATAAGCAGATAACTAAAGATAGGGGACTACATCTCACCGAAACAAGCTTAGAGGTCTCCATTAATAATATTGTCAGTCCATTAAAGATCCACGAAGGTTAATGTCTGAGAGCAAAACTGATTTCAGTGAATCTGTCCAGAAATTGCAAGTATTTATCAGGTATCTTGCAGCTCAAATCAGAACTTTAAGGTTGCTCTAGTCGACGGCATGAACTATTTTGTGCGCGGGGTTAAAATGCATGCGATCTTATCGGACAACACGTGCGAAAATATTTGCTGTGACGAGCAATAAGAAGCTAGTTCGCGTACGAATTAGCACTTTTGCAAATTTGTATCGAAATGGATGATGATTTAGGACAAAAACGAGTGCGCGAAATTTTATCAACAGACCTTTGGGAATATGGATATCATGGAAAAACGACTAAATGTATCTGATCAAAATAAAATTTTGTGCATTGTTGAACTACTAATCTATCTCTGTATATTAATTGTTTTGCAATTTGCATTCTCTTATGGTATTTATTTGCACCAAAGATGCGTTAAAATTAGTGTTGAAATATGGAACTTTCGACGCTCATAACTTTCAAATGAATATTTTTTTACTTTTTTGTTTCCATACAGGGCCTGATAATGATGAGACAAATTGATATCATTTTTTATTTTGAACGTACACCGGCAAACAGTGGAGTAATCGCCAGATTACGTTTGTATGGAAGAATGATCGACTAGGACAACCTTAAGGAGTTCAACTACAGAAATAGATATCAAAATATTACACTACCATGTGACAGCAGCCTTTAATCCTACTCCTGCCTTCATACAGGCATGATGTCGGCGCCACCGTTGACGCCCTGCGCCAAATCCGGCGATGTAACACCCAACTAATTAAATTCGACTACACGGACGTAAAATTTGAACTGACTTAATTACCTACCCAAATTGGTTGTGTTATCATTTGCATACAACAGCATTAGCGGGAGTTGGTTAGATGATTGTGTATTCATCCTTCGCGTTGGTAGGCGTCCTAAGTAAGTAGTGAAGGTATTGTGAAGTTCCTTCAAATTTGATAAACTGTACAGATATTCTTTTGCCATCAGGTATGAAAACATTACCCGCGGTAACGGCCCCGACGTACGACTTACGTGTCGATGGTCGTGGGTTCGAACCCAGCCAGGCGCTTTACTTTGTGTAAAATTATTACATCACCACTGCTCTAAAAACGGTGAAGAAAAACATCGTCAGGAAAACGGCATGTCCAAGAACCAAAAATTCGAAGAAATGTGACATCCACCAACCGGCACTGGGCCCGCGTGGTGGATTACGACCCATTAACTCTCACAGAGCGGAGGCCTGTTTCCCAGCAGTGGGAACATTAATAGGCTGATGATTATGAAAATAAGAATCATAGCAATTGTTTTTGACATTGGGCTTGTTCTTACCTACTGGTAATTGAACTGTGTAAGCATGTGCAAATGGTTAAAGTCGTAACAGGAATGGGGCATGTCTTAATTCATACTGTCCGTGCGTACATGAAAAAGTGTTAAATAAATCGTTGAGCTCTTTATATTCTGGGTAGAATTAAGGGCTTTTCCACCGCTTTAGTGCCGTAAAACGGTAACTTTCTAAAGCATACTCCTTACTTAGTAACGGCTAGGTTAAAAGGTTTGAAAAATATATATATTTATTATTGATTCATACATTATTTGTGTAACATGTTTTTTTCGGTAACAGATAGTTTTGCTTTAAAAAAAAATAACAACACGATTACTTTTTGCTACTTTTAAATAGATACTCCTCCAAAACGACTTGGGAGGTTTAAAAATATTTTTACACAAGAAATTGATGGCTAGAATTTCTTAATAACTGACATAGCATTTTGTAAATCAAAGAATATTTTGCAAACAAAACTATCCAAAAGGAGGTTCAACATTGATATTCTGGCTGAGAGTGGGCTCACGGCCAGTACTGCGTGAACACGCACATAAAGATCACTGAAAATGCGTTAGTACCATCTCAAACCTTAATCTGCAGATTCCTCTTATGATCTCACCAAGATAATTTCTGATGTTTCAAAGAGATGTTTGTTTGTTTCTCTTTGACCTCTGAGTTCGTTTCGATGTTTCTTATAGTAGTCGGATAAGAAACACCGACCACATCTAGCTTTAAAATATTGTGTTAGTTCAAACATATACAAGCACGTTTACAGAAATAAATATCATTTGTCATTCGTACCTATTTAGTGACTCATCGAATGCCTAAAACTCCAATTACCCACAATTAAGTACCGAAGCCTCACAAATGGTAAACACTAAAGCCAGTATTCAAGGCTGATAACAGACAGTTCTGAGAACACTAAATTCCGTCGTCGCCACGATGACACGCTGGCAGTCTGTTGACATATTGATTAACAGTCTGCGTTCGTATTGTAATGTTACTGATTTTGTTAGTGGAAGACAGTTTTGTACTTAGAATCCTGGGTTCATTACAGAAACTCGTTTCTAAAAGGTTTCTTTATTATGTTGTTAAAGTTTCTTGGTATCGTGTGGGAGTGTTTACAGCCCCAAGTCTTACATACCTACCTAGAATTAGAATAAAGAAATAACTGAAATAATAAGCAAAGAACACGTTTTTTGGTTTTTACAATAAAAGCTATATTCATCTCATCGTCATTAGAATTAATATTTGTTTTAGAAGTTACTGCTAACTACTATTGCAGTTATTGAATGATTAATAATAAAGAAGCCAGATTCATTTAATTTTATTGTTGTTTCAATAGAATTTAAGAAGATTTTATGGTAAATGATAAAAAAATCCTTGTTACTTTAAACAAATTATCGTGTTATACTAAGACTAAACAGTTTAAGATTTAAGACTTTTTACCTGGTTTGTCCTGGTTTTGTTGAAAACGTATGATTCCTATAGGATAGGCCACGGGAATAGCTATAGATTTACAAAATATATAAAACAATAGTCTAGAAACATACATCTTAAATCCTGTCAGCCATATGCAGATATAGAGATACCTAGACATTTTTCCTTACGGACATTTAACCTGTAACCGGTCTCTTAACGTGCGTTAATCAGGCAATTAATATTCACGATTGACCAACCCTAGGACACTGCGCTAGCCACCTGGTTAATATTGACGAGTGATTGAACGAGCGATCAAAATATGGTGCAATCAGACCTTGCAGACGTTACGGCATTACTAGTGATTTTGACCAGGGTCGATAGATGTGGCGACGTCTAGGGAAGGCCTACGTCCAAAAGTGGATGTCTTTTGCCTGATATGATGATGATGAATGCTAATTTGAACTCAGGCAGTTTTTAATGTTCCCACAGCTAGAACACAGGCCTCCTCTCTGTAAGAGGGAATGGGCCGTAATCCACCACGCGGGACCAGTGCGGTTTGGTAGATGTCACATGTCTTCGAATTTTTGGTTCGTGGATATGCCGGTTTCCTCACGATGTTTTCCTTCACCGTTATGAGAGCAGCGGTGACGAAATAATTTACACAAAGTAAAGCGCCTGCCTAGGTTCGAACCCTTCCTACATTTACACCAACATAATTGGAAATGTCCTTCAGAAAGGTCAGACATAAGACTATCAACAGGGGCTCGATCGATATTCGTATGCATTGAACTTATTGTACAATACTTTATTGATGGTTTAAAACATCTTCAAGAACAGGGGATATAAAGTGCCTAAAGTTTAATATTTTTCTTATTCAAAAGTTATGTCATCAGATACGCCCCAGAGCATACCTACAAGTTTTTGCACACTGGTAGCAAAACTACCCCCGAAAAATCGATAGTACTTATCTCTCACATACACGCCGGTAACTATCTTCAAAACCAAAGTTTTTTGTAACAACTACTAAATCACTTGTCGCGATGCGTGGGGTCCCACACGTGGGACAAAGACGCCCCTTCAACGACCCTTGTAACTAAGAACCAGAACTAACTGACCTTCCTTTCCCTCTTTTGTGTTCCAAAATTAGGGGTTTGAAGGGACTTTCTATAAGAGAGAGGGATCTTTTCAAGTTGGATGCCCGTAACAGCTGTTATGAGTGCGTAAGTCTCTCGAAGTACACTCGTCTGCCAATGTGTTTGTATGTGTAGCTTTACTGTTCATATCAAAGTTTTAAAACGTCTCCAGCTATTGTTTATTTATGTGATGAGTTTACTAAGGGGTATGGGATTAGGTGGGGGCAAACATCAAACGAGGTTACAGGGTTTCGTTTCGAGAAGATTATTGTTAGAATTTGTTATGATGCAAGTTACGATACCGGAGGAAAAAGTACTTTCACTATTTCTTTAGAATGAACAAAAGTTGTAGAGAAGACAATCTATCAAAAGTGTCTTGGCTTAAAGAGGTTGAAGATAGATTGAAATTTACATTTTGCCCTAATTGCTCTAGTTTTCTAAGCGTCTCAAAAAGTAACCCATTTAACCAAATTTTTCTGCAGCATTTTACTAGCACCGCATGAGGTCCAAACTGCCTGGATCCTCCCCTCAACAGCCGCTCACACTACGTATGCATAGTCTCCTAACAAAAACATATTCAAACACCCTGTGAAGAACACCCAAAAATCCCAAGGCTTTTAAACCCTACTCATACACACTCTTGATAAGCATCCTCAAACATACAAATCTCGTCGCATTGGAATATATTATCAGCGTCGTATGTTTAAAATTCCTGCACACTACGCAAGGACCACTCGATTCAGCATTACGGCCATTCAGCGACACGGCGGCCATTTTGTGTTGATCTACCGCGCTGCTAGCGATCCTTGTTGGCAGAGGATTTAGAGGTAAATTTTTAAGTAAACTCAGGGGTCTTGGGTGAGTGGTCATTGAACAATGGAGGTGTGAAAGGGGTTTAAGTAAACACCCTTTTGTGAGAGTTCATGGTATTGTACGGTTGACGCTCTGTGCAAATAGATTACCGCGCATTGTTGCGGCTCATGCTGACGCTTGCGGTGACACGACGGTGTCTAGAGGAATATTCGTGTTAATTCTAAGTAAATCCGTGAATACATGTCGTTTGGTATGAATTGTTTGTGAGTTGGTTAATAAACGGCTTGAGTAATTGACCTATAAACAAGTTCTATGACTTGCACAACGCCAGAAGGAAATATAAGAAGTTATTCACAGAATTAGAAGTCCATATTTTTGCTACCTGCATTTTTTTTTTGACGAAAGGATCCACCTGACTTAGTGTAAACCACACCACTTATGGGCTCTACCCCGAAATAGCAAAAGCTTGGCAAAAAATACCTTTAAGACAAAGATAAAAAGTCAAATATTTATATTTAAACCTGCAGAAATCTCTTTTAATATTTACGAATTTTACTGGAAATATTTTCCTTATTAAACAAAGCTCTACTATTCTCTAGCTATACGAATATTCTACAGCTACTTCGCTAAAACTCAGGATTAAAACTGTTCACGGTAAATGGATATAATCTCGCCCCCTTTCACCACAGGCCACGGATCACACAATGGGAATTAATTCTGACATTGGGGGGCTTTGGAAGCAGATACGAATGTCTACTTTCTAGAGCTTTCGTTTTGGCAATTTCATTCTCTCATGATATGAACTACTAAATGCTTTTATGGACTATTAAAGACTTGTAGAAAGATGGATAGTTACGACCTTTGGGAAACGGGATAAGTATTATAGTAAGTTGCCTTCAAGAAACTAAACTTTTACAAGCATTTATTTAACTTGCAATGTATGTATATAAGTTCGGGTCAAATCTCGCAACTGAATTTTAAAGCACTTATCCTCCACCAATTAACGTGAAATTTTGCATACACGTTTCGCTTGGATGACAATGCATGGTTAGCTAAGAGACGTCAGTCTAAATCCAATATGGCGGACGGCACAAGATGGCGGACTAGTTATTTTTAGTGCACTGTCATGATATGGGTATCAAATGAAAGGGTTTGCTGAGAGGGATACGAAAAAAGCTTGTTAAAAAGATTTTTAATGAATAATTTAATTGTTTTTATCAAAAGACAATTATTGTTTTCAGATAAATAATAAAGGAACCCGTATGAAGGTACTATTTTATTCTGCGTACGCTAAAATAGATAAGTAGTAACATTATGTATTCTGCGGTATAGCTACTGGTAGAAACTTTTTGTTAGATAATTAACGAGCTCATAAGAAGCAACTATGTATTATCGTCAGTACTATTATATTAATAGAGCGATAATTTTACTTAATTATAATTTACGTTGGGGCCAACGTACTTATATGCCATAGGACGCTCAGGGGTTGTGGAAATTGTGCATACTTACTTACGAAGATTTTGCTGCCCCGTAATCTCAGACCATTTAAACAAAAGCATTTAGATATATTTTCATAGGTCGAGGTATTACATACTGTCCTTGCTACCTGCTTATACCTAATCTATTTCTTACTAATAAATGAAAGTATGTATTTTTGGCTATTTATTTAACAACCACGCCTCACGGAACAAAAGGATTTGCTTGGCCTTGATGCGAACATAGGTAAGTCAAATCTGCATAATTTTTAGGGTTCGTATCTCAAAAGGTAAAAAAGGAACCCTTATAAGATTACTTTCCTGTCCGTCAGTCTGTCTGTCCGTCTGTCCGTGTGTCACCACCGATTATCTCAGGAACCGGTGGACCTAGCTAGTTGAAATTTATACCAGATAGTGAGATCTATAGTCCCTATTAGGTGTATATAAAATCAAGGTCCTGAGTAAACACGATAAAAAGATATGGGAAAATTTAGATTTTAAGTAAGTACCAAAATTTACCTTAATTTTCAACTTTTTTATTTTTCGGATTTTTCGCTTTACTTGTGCTGTAAGACCTTGCTTTTAGCCAAAATTGTCAATTCTAGGTCAACCGGAAGTACCCTATAGGTTTTGGGTCGAAAACCTATATGGTAGTTCCGTTGACCTAGTTACCTAATTATGTTGGTGAATGTAGCTGTTTGTACGGAACCCTCGGTGCGCGAGTCCGACTCGCACTTGACCGGTTTTTTATTCAGATAATAATATTATGTATTTTTTCGTGGGACAGACCATTTTTCATGCGGACGAAGGTAAGGGCAGAAGCTAGTTCTCAATTACCTTAATATTATAGCGTCTATAGTCTATGTGAAGTGGACTGTATTGTTGGTTCGGTTGGAGACTCGTTGAGGAAATGAAAATACTATCGTGATTCGTATCTTCAATTTATTCCTTACTTGTTACTCCTTGTAGAGTGGAAGACCGACTGTGTCTCTGCCTACAAGCGGGCCGGCTTTTATACAAAAACCGCTCGGCGAGAACAATGGCGCCCCTACTTTGCAACTGTATTCAAGCATGGCACCACAGAAATGCCGATTTTATAAAACTTATCTTACTTAAATATACACAAGTTATACATTTCCTTAATCTACATACTTAATTCTACATAGGAAAAATATAAAAGGTGTACAAAGGTCAACACAAAAATCTTAATCTAGATTCCTCCTTACTCCAAGTATTAAACTATGACAATATACATAATCTTATCTAATTAGCTACCTTTTCTCTAAATCTTATGTATATTTCAAGTTTTATTATACTACTACTACTACTCTAAAATTCACATGGCCCATACATGTGTCATTTTACACACGTGGTCAAACACGTGGACGTGTTCATTTATTTTTGTAACAAAGAAGAAAACTGCGAGACAATCCCAACTAACTATCTACCTTTTCTCTAGTTCTTATACACATTACAAGTGTAGATAGCTTTACTCACATGGCACCTACGTCAATCCTACTTTAAATATTCACGTGTTAATTTCTAAGTTACAAGAAAGCTAAGAGACAATGCTTACGGTACATTGTGTCCGGCCCAACCAGGTAGATACATTACAAGGGACGGAGTTCGTCTTATTTTCTCACGCCGCTTTGCGGCATATGGCCATACTTTCATACAAATTTTAATTACGGTCGAGGAATATTAGTCGGGTCCGAAACATTAAGCATTGATTTTAAATTACATTTTATAACATTGAAAAAGGCCGACAGAATATCTATATTGCCGCTATTCATAGACCCGGTAAGAACCCAAGAAACGTGCAGTTATAAAAAAAAGCCATTAAGGAATTTAGCGTGGGAAGTGTCCATTTCTTAAAATTACCATGTGAAAGCCGTTGTCGTTTACAGTTCTCCCCCCGGCGCAGCTCGCGTAGCCTACTTCGTTGACACGACGACGAGCTTGCTCACGGGGCGTCGAAAGGTGCCGGTCCTGGTGCGCACCTCGACGACTCTGATGCCGCCATCCGGTCCGCGATGCGTGCGCTCGACGATTCCCATCGGCCATGTGTTCCGTGGCAGCGTGTTGTCGACCACGAGGACCACGTCGCCGGCTTGCATGGGTCGCACGTCGTTCCGTGGCTCGCCGCGAGGAACCAACGTGGGCAGGTACTCGCGTAGCCATCGTCGCCAGAAGTGGTCAGCGAGCGCCTGACTAGCTCGCCAAGTCCTCCGGTCATCCTCTTCGCAGGGTCCTGTCGTCGGCAGCCCCTTGGACGACCCCAACAAGAAGTGGTTGGGGGTTAGGGCCTCGGGGTCGCTGGGATCCACACTGACGTGTGTCAGCGGTCGCGCATTGATTGAGAACTCAGCCTCAGTGAGCAGAGTCCTCAGTACTTCTTCCGCCGGCGCCTTCTCTCGCAGGGTCACGCTGAGCGCCGTCTTCACGGAGCGCACCATACGTTCCCACGCACCGCCTTGGTTGGGCGCGCCGGGAGGGATGAAGCGCCACTCCAAGCGATGCAGTAGCCCCTCATCTCGCAGGGCAGGCATCCACTCGGCGTAGGCGTGGCGTAGCTCCTGGTCGGCTCCGCGGAAATTAGTCGCGTTGTCGGAGTACATCACCCTCGGCCAGCCCCTGCGCGCGGCCATTCGTCTCAGCGCCATGATTGCTGAGTCGGTGGAGAGTGAAGCGACAAGCTCGATGTGCACGGCGCGGGAAGTGAGGCACGTAAAGAGTGCGCCCCACCTCTTCTCTCGGCGGCGTCCTACCTTGACCATTATTGGCCCGAAATAGTCCACCCCACAGTTGGTGAACGGGCGGTGAAAAGGGTCAAGGCGGGCTTGTGGCAGGTCTCCTGTAGCTGGTGTTTGCGGCATCGCCCGCCTCGTCTTGCAGAAGACGCAGCTCCTCTCGACAGCGCGTACCGTGGGTCGCAAGTGAATGACCCAGTACCGCTGTCGTAGGTCGTTCGTCACACGCTCCCTATTGGCGTGGCCCGCAGCGCAGTGCTCCCGCAACACGAGGAGCTTAGTCAGCTGATGGCGGCCGTCGAGTATAATAGGCCGCTTCATCTCGGTCGGTGCGGGAGAGGCCTCGATCCGGCCCCTCACCCTTAAGACACCGTCATCCAGCACTGGATCCAGCCTGTACAATCGACTTGCCCTCGTGAGCGGGCGAGCGGACCGGATCCGCTTCATATCTTCCCCGAAGCTGTCCTCTTGTGCCTGTTTGATCAGTTCAGCCTCGGCGCACTGGATATGACGATACTCCATCCTTGTTGCTCTTCGTCGGCAGATATCAGTGAAAGCGATCGCTTGAGCGGTGGCTCTCACCAATACCTCATACTTTGAGAAGCGGGCCGGGTTCGGTAGCCAGCTGTCTCGCTCAGTTTCTTCACTCGTGTGAAGGACTTCCTCGTTCTCTGGTTCATCCGTCGACGTCGTGGGCCACTGCTCTTCTGGCAGGAGCAAGAATTCCGGCCCCCGAAACCATCTATCCGTGGCGCAGATGGGCGTGTCGACGAGTCGAGTGGCGTCATCCGCTACGTTGCACGCAGTAGGCAGCCAACGCCACTCTTCTTTCTGGGTCAACTCTGCGATCTCTCCCAGCCGATGCGCGACGAATGGCGTGTAGCGTCGTACGTCGTTATGGATCCAGTGCACCACGGTAGATGAATCGGTCCAGTAGGTCGTCTGGCCGATATCGACGCGGTGCTCCCTCCTTATCGTCTCGGCGAGTCTTGCCCCGATCACTGCGGCTTGTAGCTCCAGGCGCGGTATAGTTTGCGCCCGACGAGGCGCCACCTTAGCTTTGGCGGCCACCAACACGACGTTCAGGCTCCCATCGACGTTTCTTATTCGCCAATAGGCCACGGCTGCGTAGGCTTGCTCGCTGGCGTCGCAAAGTACGTGTAAGTCGACGCGTTCATACTTTTGCGTCACATAACAGCGCGGTAGTCGCAGCTGAGCGAGTTCTGTCAGGCGAGCGAGCCAGGAGGCGAAGAGCTCGTTCTCTTCCTCGGGGATTTGCTCGTCCCACGTCGTCTGAAGGCGCCACAAGCTCTGCAGTATGATCTTCGATCGTATTGTGTAGTGGCTCAGCAACCCAAGCGGGTCGTATATGGACATCACGGCGCTGAGGGCTTCACGCTTAGTCGGGGCGCGCGTTCTCGTTCTTACTTCAGCCGGGACTCGGTTCATGGATGTGTTGAACCCCAGCTCATCGCGCTCCGCGTCCCAATGCAGCCCCAGGATCTTGCTGTCAGGCTGCTCACCTCCCAATTGTGTAGGAGAGGTGGCGTGTAGCTCGGTGGGCACGTTGCATAGCACCGTCTCGTCGCTGGAGCTCCAACCTCGCAGCGTGAACCCTGCGTGCGCGTGCACTGCCCTCGTTTCCTCGACTGCTCTCCGTGCTTCTTCGGCGTCTTCATAGCTGGCCACCAAATCGTCCATATAGTGACTTCCTTTGATGGCCTCCAGCGCCCGCGGGTACTCCTGCCCATGTACGTCTGCGTTGTAGTTGCGTACGTAATGGGCCATGTACGGGGAGCTCGCGGCGCCGAATATCATACTGGTCATCTTGTATTTCCTCGGCGGCTCTTGTCGGTCGTCACCTCTCCATAGGAACTGTTGCGCTGGTTGGTCCTCCGGCCTTATCCTGATCCTCAGGAACATCTCCTGCACGTCTGCTGTAATCGCTACCGCCTTTTCTCGGAACCTAAACCGGATTCCTGGTAGCGACAGCAGTAGGTCGGGTCCCTCCAACAGTTCGTCGTTTAGGCAGACACCGTTGCTCTTCGCTGCTGCGTCGAACACTAGCCTATGTTTGCCGGGCTTGTTCGGGTTCTGCACGGCGAAATGTGGCAGATACCAACAGATGGCACTCGCTCGCTCCGACCCGTCGCATGGCGTCGCGTACCCCTTGTCCAATAGGTTGTTAACCTGCTTGGAGTACTCGGCCGCGAACTGTGGGTCGGCGTCCATCTTCTGCTCGATCTTCTTCAGCCGGCGGAACGCTTGATTGTAGCTAGGCGGCATAGTGACCTCGTCTCGTCGCCATGGCAGCCCAACCTCGTACCCGGTGTCAATCTTCCTGATTGTCCTCCCGACTATGTCGATAGCCCGTTGATCGCTCGCCTTGACTCTCGGCTTGCCTTGTATGCCGAGCGCGTCGATCCTGAAGTGGCCTTCGACTAGGTCGTGGAGTTCCTGGAGGCTGCATGCACCCTTTGTTCGGTCGGGCTCGTACACATGCAGCACGTTCCCTTCTTTAACGATGGTCTTGCGTGGTGCGGTTCCGTGCACCACCCATCCTAGTTGCGTTCTTGATGCTGCCGGTTGGTTAGGGCCACCGATTCGGAGCTCGCGGGACACTATGCACTCCCAGTGGTCTGTACCCACTAGAAGCCCGGGGCGCGCCAGTTCGTAGCACACCTCTTCTGGTGTCAGGTCCCTCAGGTGCTCGTAGTCCAGCAACGTGTCGGGAATTGACTGCTGGTGCAACCGGAGATCCTTCATGGTCCTCGCTCTGACCTTGTAGCTCTCGTCACTCTTCAGTCCCTTCACGTTGATGTTTACTGTTTGGCTGCCCATATCTCGCAGCGACATGTTGACCCCGCTCAGGTGGAGCGGCCGTGATGGCCCTTCTGCCCCGACGCTCGTCGCCAGTTCTTCGTCCACTAGCGTGATCGTGGCCCCTTCGTCTAGGAGCGCGTAGGTCTTGACCTCCCCCCGTGGTCCGGACACGATGACAGGGCACATCTTGAGCAAGACTGCCCGTGGCCCAGTAGCAGGTCGGGTAGCCACGGACAGGACCGCTTCCTCCTTCGGTAGTTCAGCCTTCCCCGCATCTTCGGTCTGCGCTTCGCGTACCGCTTCATGGAGCGTCGCATGATGCGGGCGGCGACATTGATCCACGCCGCACAGCTGCGCTTTGCAGCTTATGCGCCTGTGTTGCTTCTGGGCGCATTTAAAGCAAATCCTATTGGATTTCAGGAAGCTCCATCGCTGCTCTACCGTAAGCGCCTTGTACCGCGGACACCGCGTCAACACGTGGGCTTGCTCACACTTGGGGCACTTGTCCTTTTCTTCTTCCCTTCCTTCGGTTGTAGTGAACACGCTCGCCTTCTTCTTGAGTGTCACGATGGGTCGAGTTTCCTTTCTCGGTGCGGCGGCGCTTGTAGACGGAGCGTACGTATATCGTAACGCTCGGTCCGCCTCTCGCATCAGAAACCGTGACATCACGACGATTTCCGGATCCGCTGTCCCTTCTTGATCGTAGGCGTAGTCACACCAGCGGGATCGGAGATGCGGGCTGAGCTTGTCCAGTACTTCTCGGGTCATAAAAGGGTTGAACAAGTAACCTCTTCGATCGATTGTTTGCAGCACGCAAATGATGTTTTGTAGCTTGACAGCGAAACTGTTGAGTTCTGTGGCCGATGTACCAGGTTTCGGAAGCTTCTTGAGGTCATCCAGTGCCCGGTCGATGATGACTTCCGGTCGTCCGAAGCACTGCTCAAGGGTCTTCATAATGACGCCTGGATCAGTGGCCGTATGTAGAAGGGCGGCCACGGCGTCTCTTGCTTCTCCTTTGAGGCAGCTCCTCAGCCTTTGTACGTTCTCGGCTGCTGTAACCTGGTACATGTCTGTCGAATCTCGTACAGCCGCCTTGAATGGCAGCCACTCGTTGGCTGCTCCGGAGAATGTAGGTAGCTCCGTGTGCCTAGGCCTAGGTCGGGCCATCTTTTCTAGCGTTGCTGCCAAGTGCTCGATGCTGTCCTTCGCTCTTGTGGGGGTCGGCGATCTCGTTCTAGACGCGAAGCGTAGCCGTTTGGATTCTCTTGGTCCCTCCTCCCCCCGTGAGTTGAGGGGATTCGTCCTCAGCCATTCATCCACCATTCGATGAGGCTCTTCGTGTGGACGAGAGGCCTCTTGTTCCTCTTGTACGCTTTCTTCATCGTTGATCGCTGACACCTCCACTGCTAGTCTCTTCTTGACTAGCTCTTCTTCCAGTGCCAGTTGCTGGGTCCGGATGGCTGCTAGCTTCTCTGCAGCCTCCAGTTCCGCCATCCGTAGCCTTTTTGTGACGCTTGTCGTGGACCGTTGCGACCTCATTGTCCTGGTCGGTGACGTCATTCGCTGTCGGATCGCTGTGTTTGTCGTCTGTGCACTGGAAGGCCCCGCTGCGCTGTTGTGTGCTGTTCTCGAGACTGGTGATGCTGGTGGGTCCGGTGAGAGTCTTCTTCTTCGCTCCCGTTCGATCAGCTCCGCTTCCTGGCGGCGCGCCTCCTGTTCTTGGACGCGTCGCGCTTCCTGTTCTTGGATGCGTAGCTGTTCTTCCATCTCGGTTGCGTCTCCCTGGCTCCTTGTGAACACCATCTTGAGTCGTTCAGCACGTTCGGTTTAGCACGGCGGGTTAGTACCTCTTCGGTTCGGTACTATGGGTGAAACCGGTCGGCTCGGTTCGGTGAGCCGGTCGGGTTCGGTTGGGATTAAGCGGTCAGGTTCAAGACCGGTTAGGTTCGAAACCGGTCCTGTTCCGTACAGCTTTGTTCTTACCGCAGATCTTCTTACTTCGTCTGCAGCTCGGTGACAGCCGGGTTCCTTTCTTCGTTCTTGCTGCAGATCTTCGTACTTGGTCTGCAGCTCGGTGGTTCTGGTTGCAGCGGGTTCTTCGTTCTTGTATCCGCTGCTTGATGGACCAGACTGTATTGGACCTGGTTGCCACGGGTTCTTCGTTCTTGAAACCGTAGCTCGCTGGACCAGGCTGAAGTGGACTGGTTGCCGCGGATTCTTCTTGTATCCGTTGCTCGTAGAACCAGACTGAAGTGGACTGGTTGCCGCAGGTTCTTGGATCTTGTATCCGGCTTTCGAAGGACCAGACTGAAGTGGACTGTATTGTTGGTTCGGTTGGAGACTCGTTGAGGAAATGAAAATACTATCGTGATTCGTATCTTCAATTTATTCCTTACTTGTTACTCCTTGTAGAGTGGAAGACCGACTGTGTCTCTGCCTACAAGCGGGCCGGCTTTTATACAAAAACCGCTCGGCGAGAACAATGGCGCCCCTACTTTGCAACTGTATTCAAGCATGGCACCACAGAAATGCCGATTTTATAAAACTTATCTTACTTAAATATACACAAGTTATACATTTCCTTAATCTACATACTTAATTCTACATAGGAAAAATATAAAAGGTGTACAAAGGTCAACACAAAAATCTTAATCTAGATTCCTCCTTACTCCAAGTATTAAACTATGACAATATACATAATCTTATCTAATTAGCTACCTTTTCTCTAAATCTTATGTATATTTCAAGTTTTATTATACTACTACTACTACTCTAAAATTCACATGGCCCATACATGTGTCATTTTACACACGTGGTCAAACACGTGGACGTGTTCATTTATTTTTGTAACAAAGAAGAAAACTGCGAGACAATCCCAACTAACTATCTACCTTTTCTCTAGTTCTTATACACATTACAAGTGTAGATAGCTTTACTCACATGGCACCTACGTCAATCCTACTTTAAATATTCACGTGTTAATTTCTAAGTTACAAGAAAGCTAAGAGACAATGCTTACGGTACATTGTGTCCGGCCCAACCAGGTAGATACATTACAAGGGACGGAGTTCGTCTTATTTTCTCACGCCGCTTTGCGGCATATGGCCATACTTTCATACAAATTTTAATTACGGTCGAGGAATATTAGTCGGGTCCGAAACATTAAGCATTGATTTTAAATTACATTTTATAACATTGAAAAAGGCCGACAGAATATCTATATTGCCGCTATTCATAGACCCGGTAAGAACCCAAGAAACGTGCAGTTATAAAAAAAAGCCATTAAGGAATTTAGCGTGGGAAGTGTCCATTTCTTAAAATTACCATGTGAAAGCCGTTGTCGTTTACAATGATTTCAAGACTATTTCGTGTATTAAAAGATAACTAGCTATTATGAGTCACGATTGCCAATGCTAGGTGTTCCCACAAATGCAATTGGATCGTTGCAAACGAACAGCTTTCGAACTCAGCACTGTCATTACTCAAGTTGTTTAGATTACAACTAGATAAGTTATTTGCATTGTTTGTTGAGAGAAATTGTACACTTTGTGTGTTTATGATATAAGCTATTTTATGTTTAAGAGAAACTTTTTTTTTTGGTTTGGAAATCATCCAATGATGTCTCCCGTTCTGGGTGAAGCAGGAGGGCGTGTTCCTTCAGTTGCTTGTGCCAGGGCCGCGGTAACTCTCTTTCAAATTTATCTGCGACTCATGTTTTAGAGAAACTGTGAAGGAGCTCGAGGCTAAATAATAACAGCCGCACGGGTCTTTCTTCAAGGCTAAGCAACGCTTGACGAGGTCGGGCCGTGGATGGGTGAACATTTCAACATACCAAGTTTCCTCCGTGCCTCGGAAAGCACGTTAAGCCGTTGGTCCCGTTTGTCATTTAAAGATCTTTGACAGAAGTAGACAGAAGCTTGAGACCTGACACCAGTCTTGCCAAGGGGTACCGTGTTACCTAGTTACTGGGTTGTGGAGGTCAGATAGGCAGTCGCTTCATGTAAAACACTGGTACTCAGCTGAATCCGGTTAGACTTGAAGCCGACCCCAACATAGTTGGGTAAAGGCTAGGCAGATTGTTTTAGAGAAACTTTAAGTACCGAACTGTAACTAGTTTTAACGATAAGTTCGTGTTTGACCACTATCTCTCCTGATGGTAAGCGATGATGTGGTTGACGATGAAGGACGCTTGCCTTAAAGTAACCTTTCCACTCTCATGAAGTCATTTATCTTACCTGTAAAGTAAGTGCCTAAATACGTACAACTGACCACAGATCAAGCTTTTCCGTACCCAAAGGATAACAAGTAAAATTTCACAATTTAAAAAACCCCCGACACATTTATCTTGCGAAAACACCCCGATTCAAACAGTAAAATGCCCATAACTTTTGAACGGCTGAACCGATTTTATTCAAACATAGCTAAGAACACTCTCGACCAAATTACCTTTCAAACAAAAAACACTCAATTGAAATCGGTTCATCGGTTTAGGCGCTATGATGCCACAGACAGACACACAGATACACAGATACACAGCAACACACGTGAAACTTATAACACCCCTTTTTTTCTGGCTGGGGTTAAAAACGGGACCCTATTACTAAGACTTCGCGGTCCGTCTGTCTGTCTGTCTATCTAATCTGTCACCAGGCTGTATCTTATGAACCGTGATAACTAGACAGTTGAAAGTTGAAACACTAAAAACAAAATAAAATAAATATTTAAGTGGGGCTCCCATACAAGAAACGTGATTTTTTTGCGATAATAGTACGGAACCCTTCGTGCGCGAGTCCGACTCGCATTTGGCCGGTTTATTCCTCATAATTTCAGACATTAACCAAAGTTATTAAAAATGTCTTTACCTAGGTGCACAGTTAGTGGCTAAATACGTACTATTGTCAACAGACTGTTTCTCCTTTGTCTCTTCCTATCATCATTACAGCCAAAAGACGTCCACTGCTGGACATAGGGCTCCTCTAAGCGTCACCACACTGATCAGTCATGTGTTTCTCGCATTCACTGGACTCCCGCAGCAGCGGCACCAGCAGTCTCTTCACATTTCATTTTTTTTTTTCCTCATAAGGTTTACGCTAATAAAAATTTAATGACATTGTTTCGACAATCTGCATGCGTGTATAATGTCGGATTTTCCTCATAAAATTATTTTGATAAGCGATTGTTGCAGGAAACCTCTGTTCAATAGCACTACAGTTACTTTACTACTAAAATATTAATTTAATATCACTAACACACAATGGTTATGTATTTCAATCTACAGCAAATTCGGGCAAAACTAATCAGCCTTGGAAGCCCCCAGATCCTCATATATCAACGTGAATACACGGATACGGACAGATTTAGAAAAAATACGACACCGTCTTCTCTCGCCGTTCATACAGAAAACACCCCATTAAGTATTTTTTTCTGCCTAAATCTAATTTTGAGGGTGGGCATCCCATATGTGCCTATGGGATTTTGATTGGTTACACACGAAATGGAACTTTGAACGGACAGATTTAAGGTTTGTATTTATTTGGATAGGGTATAATTTCTACCCCACACTGGACGCAGAAGCAGCTGCCATCAAATGCACTATGCGATTTCAACCCTCGAAATGCAATGTTGTGTAATAATAATAAATTTACAAAGACAAGGTAATATTGCATTCGTTGGGGACGTTTGTAAGGGTTGCAGCAATCGTCAGGAGATTCTGTACGTTCATTTGTTATATTTTAATGTATTTTTGAGATGTGAAAACCGTGCGTTGATTTGGCTCTCCCTTCGACGTTTTCATATTGCATGGGCTTGAGACTTGATGAGATATGAAATAGATTCAGTTACGAAATGAAGGGATGCGTGATTTTACACTCTGATTCATGCAGATTGGTTTCTAAATGACATATTTATGAACAGAAAATTAAACTCAAGGAAGAAGACGACAGTATGTAATACGGCGAAGATAAAAAACAACAAACGAGAATAAAAAGAGTCATGATGCACCCTTGAGGCACCCTTTTGCAATAGTTCTATACTTATGCAAAGGGTGTCTGTTACCATGTCACGCCAAACCTGCCTTTGTTCCTCACCAGGGTCATAATATTCTCACATTCTCTAATATTTAAGGCACAAGTCTCTCACAAAATTAAATCCTAGTTTGTGAATATTAAGTAACTTTGTGTGAGGTAATCATCATCATCAGCCTTATAATTTTCCCACTGCTGGGACACAGGCCTCCTCTCTGTGAGAGGAAATGGGCCGTAAACCACCACGCAGGCCCAGTGCGGGTTGGTGGATGTCACATGTCTTCGAATTTTTGGTTCTAGGACACGCCGGTGTCCTCACGATGTTTTCACCGTTTTGTGAGCAGTGGTGATGAAATAATTTACACAAAGTAAAACGCCTGCCTGGGTTCGAACTCACGACCAACAACTTGTAAGTCGCGGCCACTACCACAGAGCCACCACTAAAACACACACACACACAATACACACGCACGCGCACACTATATGTTAATATCAAAAAGGAAAAAGAGAAAAAACTTAGGAACGTACCCAGTTTAACCCAACAAAGAACCATTCTGAATATTGCAAACGTTATACATATCTACTTTTTCAAACGTAAACTCTACTTACACACACTCCACAACTTTATACCCCCAACTAAACCCCCCGTGCCATGGGTGCTTAAAGCGATATTTACAAAACAAGTCGCCTAGAACGATCTAGGTATAGTGACAATGGATCCACCCCTCTCTATTGTCGCTAATACCTCGTTGAAAGTACTAGGAGCGTAGAAACATGAGGATGTGTTTGTGAAATTGGAAGTGTTACGTGGGTGTCCTTTGTAGGATTTAGGATGAATAAAAGTATCTGTTTACTGAAGAAAGAGCTGCGTAGATCCCGGCTTAGTGTTCAGTTTGAACAGATTTGAAGCCGTATCCAAAAATGCAGACCTAACTTGGATTGCGATATTTTTATTATTCTAAGCCGTAGTTCACACTACATTATATTACACGTTTTTTGCAGCTGGGATTAAACGGCAACGTCCATAAAGTGATACTGTAAAAAACGTGAAGGTAATGCCGTGTGACGCGTGATCCCAGCATTATACCTACTGCTCAAAAAAGTGCAGTACAATGTAGTGTAAACCACGTCTAAGTTGGTATAATAACAAAATGTTTGGCATTGATCCTAACGTTTTATCAGCTTCAAGAAGCAAATGATTGTGGTGACCGATTTTGTGAGTTTTTTACAAAGTATTTCTGTAACTTTCTTTGTTGTTATCGCATCAGATAAAATAAAACATTATATACATAGTTTTAGCACTGTTGTTAGGCGATACAGTCTATAACTACCTACCTAGCCGCTTGTAACGATCGAATGCTCAACCCCGAACATTAAAAAGCGCGATCTCACGATTTCTACTTGCGAAATGTGCTGCTACTACCAAATGTGTTTCTCGTACACAAAAACGCGATGCAGAATTGATGTTGTTTTGAAAGCCACTGTTTGGTATTGTATTGTGTACGTTACCTTGTAAGGACATTCAATGAATATTAATAACTTACCCCATTATTTATAAACAGTCTGATATATCTTAGGGCTTTATGTGATTTCTTTGTTGGTTAAGCTATGGCGTAATATTATGGGGAAATAGCACGGACACTCCCTCCCTATTCATCCTACAAAAAAAGCTGATAAGAATAATAACTAACATAGAACAGACAGATAGTTGCAAACCTTACTTTAAGAAACATAAAATCCTCACCTTAGTTAATATTTATATATTAGAATTATGTAAACTAGTCCGCAAATACCCAGAGTCTTACAGCACACGGGAAGACATACAAAAAAATTATTCGTTGCGCCATAAAAACAGACTAGATCTACCCTCCTCCCGCCTCAAATTACACTCTTCTAGTCCGTATGCTATGTCGATAAAAATATATAACAAATTACCGGAATATATAAAACAAGTAAGCAAAACCAATATTTTTATTAATAAATTAAAACAATTCTTAATTAGTAAAAGCTATTACACAATTGACGAATATCTGACAGACAAATTAAAGTAAAAATAATGACAACTGTTAACTAAAAAATTTTAAAATGACATTAATAAATAATTGACTTAAAATATAATATGGACATTTTAAATTTTATTATATATTAATTTTATTCAATATAATATCTAAATCAAATATACTTATTGTAATATAAAAACTTAAACGAATAATTAATATTTAAGATTAATATTTAATTTGACATGAAAATAAAAAGATTTACGTATTAGTACATTAAACAAAACAAATAGAAAGGGAATAGATAGCTAAAATGTTAATAGATAAGGAAAATATTTTTATTTGTAATAATATTGAGCGCTATTCCTCTCTCCTAGACACTGACTGTATCTAGAATGTTGCTGTGCCCAACAGGGTCCATAATTGTTTCTGTAACTTATATTTACCACCTGTGTGTACATTATGGATGCAATAAATTTAATTTGAATTTGAATTTGTCACCAAAAATTTCAAGGATGATTATGTATATGTCGGAGATGGTTATCAATGAAGTTTGCGGGTAGTCAACATAATTTGTAATAACTTGTTTTCTTATTACTAATTTAAGTGATTTTACTATCAATTATTGCCTAATAAATCAAATCATAATTTATTGAGTACTCGGTGTACGCACAGATTGATTTTTGGCAACTTATTTTGATAATAGTAATCGATGGTAATGTTCAAAACAATTGTTGACGTGTTAATTTGATTATTCTTTGTGTTATCACCATTATTTGCTTACGACAATTATTCTTGTATTACTTGATGATTTAAGAATCAAAGTCTTATTAGATTAAGCACATTTTAGTGTTTTGTATCAAGTAAACACGTGACGTACTTCCGTACGTCATCGGACAGAGTTGTTGTGGAGGGATAGCAAGGTATAAAAGAGCTTGCATCAGTATGCAAGTTAGTCTGTCTTCGGATTAGACTCAATACAGAGCTCCCCTGCTCCCGACAAAACTGTCGGTTTATTTGGTACAGCACTGCTGTATATTCACATAGCTGTATTGGCTTGCTGATGGCGAACGATACACTTTGTATTTGGGTGGTTTAGGCTGCTTTACGAACTGTAACCTTAAGGGTTTGTTCGATTAACTGTATTGTTGTTACTGTACCCTTTTAACCTACTTTATCTTGTTACTTTTATTGTTTTGTTATAGTAAAACCAGTATTGTAATTAAAAACCTTGTTATTGTTTGTAGTCTTGTTTATCCCAATAAAATGGGAACGCCAAAATCCTGACCATATATACCGCTCGGCTACCCCAGATCCTACATATATATAAGGAAATAAAGCCTAAGGAGTATGAACTGCTGATGTTCTTAAGTTCCAATTGACCCACATGAAAAAGCCGGCCAAGTGCGAGTCGCGCACTAAGGGTTCCGTACTTGGTAAATTGCGGTTTACGATTTATGACGTATTAAAAAAAAACTACTTACTAGATCTCGTTCAAACCAATTTTCGGTGGCAGTTTACATGGTAATGTACATCATATATTTTCTTAGTTTTATCATTCTCTTATTTTAGAAGTTACAGGGGGGGGGACACCCACTTTGGAAGTGTCTTTCGCGCAAACTATTCTGTTTAGAAGTTAATTTATATTTATATATACTTTATTGTACACCAAGATAAGACAATACAAAAATAAACATTAAATTAAAACAAATATACAACAGGCGGCCTTATCGCGCTCTGCGATCTCTTCCAGGCAACCTTGAATGGATAGAGATAGCCTGGACACGATATAGGGTTGCACTTGGTGCCAATTTCAAATCCTACAAGTCAATCAATCAATCAATCAATAAGCCCATTATCCTGAACTTCCATCTGTTTTGAAGTGTTTGTTTTCCTCATTTAGAGGATATCTCTAAGTTCAGTGTGCCTTCTGGCAAAGGCCTCCTCTAACATTTTCCATTGTGTTCTATCTCTGGCAACCCTTCTCCAGTAAGGGCCCGCTGTAAGCTTCAACTCATCGTCCCATCTCTTAAGTTGTCTTCCCCGCTTTCTTTTTCCATCTCTGGGATACCATTCTGTCACAATTTTACTCCACTTTTCCTGAGTACTCCTTAACATGTGGCCTGTCCATCTCCATTTTAGTTGGTCTATCTTCGTAAGTACATCCATAACTCTTGTCTTGGCTCTTATATAGGTGTTTCGTTTCCTGTCTTTCTTCCTGATACCAATCATGCTTCTCTCCATCGCTCTTTGACAGCATTGCAGCTTATCTCGGTGGTGTTTTGAAAGAGACCATGTTTCACAGCCATATGTCATACAAGGTAGAATGCAAGTGTTGTAGACTTTCCTTTTTGTACTGATGCTAAGGTCGTTGGCCTTCATGATTTCTTTAAGTGACCAGTATTTTTTCCAGCCGTTTGCTATTCGCCTTTTGATTTCTTTTTCCGTCTGATCCTTGAACGAGATGATCTGTCCCAGGTATATGTACTCTTCGACGTATTCGAGGGGTTCGTTATTTATTGTTATA
Source organism: Orthosia gothica (assembly GCA_949775005.1). NCBI lineage: Eukaryota > Metazoa > Arthropoda > Insecta > Lepidoptera > Noctuidae > Orthosia > Orthosia gothica. The sequence goes on from CATKRY010000219.1 coordinate 23,735, forward strand.
ATTCGGTTATCAGAGTTTGTCAGAAGCTTGGTCTTGGTGATATTCATGGATAGCCCTACTTTCTCACTTTCCCTGTTTAAGTCTTGGATCATTTTCTCTAATTTTTCAGGGTTTTCTTCGGCGATGACAATATCGTCTGCGAATCTTAGGTGGTTTAGTCTTCGTCCATCTATGCTTAAACCAAGTTGGTCCCATTCCATCTTTCTGAATATATTCTCCAACACTGCAGAGAAAAGCTTCGGGGACAGTGGATCTCCTTGCCTGACACCTCTATTTATATTGAAGGTCTCCCCCAAACTTTCTAGTTGTATTCTTGCTTTAGTGTTAGAGTAAATAGTTCTGATGATTTTTATGTATTGTGTGGGGATACCTTGGTTTTCTAGACTTTCCCATATAGCTTTATGGCTAATGCTGTCGAAGGCCTTGGTGTAGTCGATGAAGGCCATATACAGGTGCTTGTTATACTCGTTGTATCTTTCTATAAGTTGTTTAATAGTATGTATATGGTCCACTGTAGCAAAGTTTTTTCTAAAGCCTGCCTGTTCTATTGGTTGGTTTTCGTCTAGTTTAGTACTTAAGCGGTCTAGGATGATTTTGAAGAAAACCTTATAGACGTTGGACATCAAGCTTATTGGTCTATAATTTGCTATATCTTCTTTTGGTCCTTTTTTGTATATTAGGATTATATGAGATGTTTCCCACTGTTCGGGTATGAGTCCTGAACTTATAATATTGTTGAAGATTTTAGACAGAATAGGAGCCAGTTCTTCTAGTGTTCCTTTTAGCAACTCATTTGTAATTTTGTGAGGGCCTGGTGCTTTATCTGATTTTTGGCTTAGTATTGCTTTTCTGACTTCACTGGGTAAGATTTCAGGTTCTGGGTCTGAAGGCCATGGGTTAGGTCTAGGGATTTCATAATTTCCCTGATTGGTGTTATCTTGGTTGGAGTATAGATTATAGTAGAATTTTGTAGCTGTTGTATTTATTTCCTTTCGGTTTGTTATATTACAGTGGGTTTTTTTCAGGTTTGGTATCCATGGATTTGACTCCCGTAGTTCTTTAAGAGCTTTTCTTGTTCCTCCATTAGCTAAAATATGTCTTTCTAGTTTTTGTAGCCTCGTGGTTTTTCTATCTTTCCTGATGCCTTCCTTGATTTTCTTACTGAGCTTGGTAATCATTTGAATATTCTGTTTCTTCATATTGTTATCAAATAGACATTTTCTTTCCTGAATTAATTGTAGTGTTTTATCGCTCAGTATGTATTTATGCTTTGATGGTTTACTGGTGTTGGTACCTGTAAGTTGGCTATGTAGTTTGGCATAGCTCGCCTTTACATCTCTTTTGTCATATTCCAGGAATTCCTTGCCAAGTATTACCAAGGAACGGGCTGTTAATTTGTTATTTTCTGGATATTTAACCGTGCTGGATAATGTAATGTGCTTTCTAGGATTTTTGGGTGGTGTTAGTTTTAGGGATGCTCTTATCATACGATGGTTTGTATGGTGACTGCACATAATATAGTCTATCTCGTTCTTGTATTTACCATCTGGGGAAATCCATGTCCACTTATTTTTCTGGTTTTTCTTGAAGATACTATTCAGGAGAGTTAAGTTGTGCTCTAGTAAGAATTCTATTAGCCTTTGCCCGTTTGCGCTTCTTTTGCCTTGGCCAAAGTTCCCCAGTACATATTCATCTTTGTTTTGCTTGGTCCCTACTTGAGCATTAAAATCCCCCATAAGAACAATTATATTTTTTGAATATTTGTATATAATTTGGGATAGGTTGTTGTAGAAGGTGATGTGTTCTGTTTTGACAGCTTGTTCGGTTGGTGCATAGGCTTGTATTATTGTCCATGTTTTTTCATGACTGGGTATTATAATAAGTAAAATTGCAATTCGATCAGTAACGCCGATGAAGTTCAGTATATTGTTTCTTAGGTGTGTTTTTACCATAAATCCAACTCCTTTTTGTCCCCCAGTTTCTCCCTTGTTAAACATTATATATTCTGTATGTTCTTCTATTGATTCGCCAGCTCTTCGCATTTCACTTATTCCCAGTATGTCCCAGTTGAGTTCATTTAACGCTTCTTCAAGTTCTAATAGAGATTCATTTGTTCTTAACGTCCTGGTATTTAATGTTGCAATGTGCAGTTTGTTGCTTTTCGTTAGAGGGTGATGGTCTATTTCTCCCGCGGTGACCAGCCGTGGTGGGAGCATTGGTTGCTGATTTTTGTTTTAGTGTTGTTTTGGTTGTAGAATTATTTGTTGTGGTTGACTTAGTTTAGATAGTTTCAGTTCTTCGGTTCCGATTGGTGGCGTGCTAGTTTTTATATATGATGTTTCCTGAAACAGATTGTGATCTCTCCCGCAGGTACCGAAATGCATCTTTCTTCTGCATCTTAGAGGTGTTTGTACTCTGCTTGTTGGGGCTTGGAGTTTCAGATCTTTTTCTTTTTTCACTGTCTGTATTTGTATTTGTATTGAGGTTTTTATTTTTATTTCCAGTTTTTGCTTGTAGTACTGCTTTTGGTAGATCATGTGTGATGTAGGTGCCCGATTTCATTTTCTTTTTGTTTATTAAAATCTGGATTTTTTTCTCAAGGGCTGTGGTAGCTAGCAAGATTGGTCTGATTTTGGCATCATTGTTTTCTTTTTTACCCAGTCTCTGAAGTCTATCTATTTCCCCTATTTCTAGTTTCACCTCGATTTCTTTCAATGTTGATGTAACGAGAGTAGTTAGGTCTTCATGATTTTCTCCATTTGGCTCTGGCAGCCCATGAATTAATACGTTTTTACGCTTACTGTTTACCTCGAGATTTATTAACTTGTTGTTTAGTTTATCCACTTCGTTTTTCAGGTTTTGATTCTCCTCAATAATCGGTTTTAGTTTTTCATCCACTTTTTGTAAAATAACTGCTGTGATATTTTCTGTTATAATATTGGTTTGTATTCTTAATTGTTCTGTCATTTTCGTAAGAAGCAATGACATTTCTGGTGACAGCTCGGAAGACATGATTTACGGAGAAACGAAACGTAATTTCTTTTTGTTTTCGAACGCACACTTTGTGTTGTTTGGTTGGTAGCACTAGACTATGACAGTTTTGCTGATTGAAATGTAACCTCAAAAGTTGAATGACTAGAATTTTATTTTGAGATTCAATCACCGAATTACTGTTTTTTGTCGTTATTTTAATGTTTATCGATGCACACAAGCACAGCATTTATTTGGATCGGCGCTGATTTGAATCACGGATGTTATTTTGCACTGTTTCTATTTTAAATGTGAGAGCGTTTAGCAGCACTTGTGACGTTTTCGTCCCCAATAACAAAATCATACAAGTATTAGGTACTAAGTACACTTAATAGTGTCTCTCGCGCAAACTATTCAGTTTAGAAGTTAGTAAAATTATATTAGAAACCTCAATATCATTTTTGAAGACCTATCCATAGATACCCTATAAGTATGGGTTTGAAGAAAAATTTTTTTTTTTAGTTTCAGTTTCAACAGCATAGTTCTTATAGTTTCGGAAAAAAGTGGCAGTGACATACGGACGGACGGACGGACAGACAGACATGACGAATCTATAAGGGTTCCGTTTTTTGCCATTTGGCTACGGAACCCTAAAAAGGCGTTAGTTTATGTGTATTATTTTATTTGTTACACAAAATATATTTATCCAGGCTCTAGTTTTAGTAACACGAACCCTAAAAGTCCTAATATCTTGTCACATCCTTTTATTCTTAGTTCCAAGTTATCTTGTTGTAACCCTTGTGTTTCGTACAAGTCATTTAGAGGGGACGATATCGCAGATAAGTGAGGTTAATCGTGTTGCTTTGTACTGTATTGTGCAAGACGAGGCTCTTCTTCTATTAAAGGTTGTGAAGACAGATCCCTACATTGATAACTTTATATAGCACATTAATACTGAATTTGAACTAAAAAGGCAGAAAAATTTTGAAGGTTTACATGAACTAGAGCAAGTTGTTGAGCTAAATGGTGAAGCAAATGATACAAGGTACGATTTTAACGGTTAGAATTCTTAGAAACCCTTCCATACCATAGCTACGCTACCATCAATTACAGATAAGCGTAATGTTACAAACAAATTAGCACTTACAGCCTACTTGGTCCGCTTCTAGGTTATACAACCTGTATACGACACAAGCTCCTTGCGTAATATGGCGTCACAGACATTACACATATCATTGTCTGCCTATAACACAAGTAACGTACATAGATATTTCTGCCTAATGTATGTTACAAACAAGGTAACAAAATGTACATGAACACCGGTTCTGTCATGACTCTAGCGGATACCTAGCTTATCTATTACTTGTACCAACACCCACGGAATTCCACCTATATCTAACAATCAAACAACTTGCTCAAATTAAAACCGGTACTCACGCCCACAAAAAAAAACGAAAGGTTTAAATCTAAAAACAAAAAGCATTGCTCTCCAGAAAGGAGATCTCGTTGTCCACGATTGAATAACTTTTCAATGGTGATGAAAACAAGACGAACAGTCGTACGGTCGAACTAAAGAACTTGTAGAGAATGCAACGACAGAAGAAGATGGGCTAATGCAAGGCAATGGTGCATTAGAAAGGGATGGAGGACGTCTTATGTCAACAATGAAAGATAGACTTCGTGCAGTAATGTGAGCAGTCAATGGACATGAATACAAAGGCGTGATTACAACTAATAGAGAATTCGAATATTCAAAATTGAGCTTTGAGCTGCATTTAATAAAGTTCATAATTATGGTTGGTGCTACAACATGATTGCAGCAGATCGTGAACGCATATAATGTCATTGACTCAGTTTTATCATAAGTCGTACGACCTAGACGCTATGCTAGGCTTTATGACTGCTAATAACATGATTGAATATTTCTGTTTATTGCTCCTGAGTACTTAAAGTACTTTTTGAGTATCTTTAAGTACAGGTTAGCGATTCAACCGTCCAGTCGATGCAATGATGGGTGTAATCGCGTGATAATCAATGATTTGCAGGTTTGTAAGAAAAAGCCAAATGTTTCTCACAGAGAGTGCAAAATGTATGTGTCATTAATGATGTAACTTGAGAAATATTATGGAAAATCTTTGCCATTATTTATTATTAACTAATAAAGGTTACGTTAGATTTAAAGGTAAGCAGTTTCTGTTGCACGTGACCTTTCGACGACCATAAAAATGGTTTAGAGATGCTAAACGTCGCCAATATTTTCATAACATTAGATGAGTTGTCATATAATATAGATATGTGGAGAATGTGTATGAATAACCGAGTCGTATTGAATGCAATAAAGCTAGACTTGGAAAGCACTATAATAATAACGATTGCATATCACTAATAGATAGTTAGAAAGTACGATAAGTAATTTAACAGTGTATAAATGTATATCATGGTTCTAGTAATCAGTCCTATCGATGCCGTCACTGAATAAGCCAAAAAGAACCACTTACATAATTCAACAACGGAACAAAACAACAATTAACAAAATTCCAAAACAATCACAAAATATATTGACACTAACAAAATTCACAATCAAGTAATATTACACTGACAGTCAAGTACAAGGGTCAATTGGCACAGTTACCATCGCGTGGGAAAATACAAGCAATGCTGGAAACGATAATTGTGATCATTAAGTTGGCAACAGCTGTTGCTATGCTGATCTAGGACGCGTAATTACTAGCTGTAAACAATCGTGGATTTAATTAAACAATACCTATAGTATTGGGAGCTGGTTTGGCGTAAAACGGCTTGGATTGTGTAGAGGGGAATGGTACAAAATATGGTGTAGACTAGTACAAATTGTTTCCACGTGTAGGGCTCCTCATGGAGATGGTCTAATAAATCAGCCTGCATAATTTTATTTGGGTATAAAACTTCTTGTAAAATAATTGTATTTAGCTGCGTCTGGTAAGACTGGAAGTCGACCACTACACAATGTAAAAGACGAATGATGATGAAAAAACGTCAAAAGCAACATTTTGTTGAAGAGAAGATTGGAAGAAAAACATTTATGAAATAGAAAGATTATTTGAAACTGAATATATGTAAACAAGACAACAATTTTATCGGTAGCAATTCTGTCTATCCGGTAAAAACAGACAGCTATAAATGATATTAAAAGCAACAAATCACCATTAACAATCGAATTCCCATCAAAACAAATCCTAATCTAAACGCAGCATCCTTTCAAATAATAAATTCTAATCACTGGCCAAGGCGATTCAGTCCCGATCATTTATGAGTAATACCTTCAAAGGTATAAGGTACCTTTGTATATGTATAGCAGCAGTTATTAATAGCATAGCGGCAGATAGGCCACGTTGCGACCGCATTGATTACCTTGAAAGTAGAATTTCAAAAATGTTGAATGTACGGCACAAAATATAGGTCAAATCCGTCTGTCTCTTTTAGGAAGATGCTATTGCTGGCTTAATAACCTTTGATTGTTTTTAACTATAGACTAATATAACTAAAGAACTAATATCAATCAATCAATAAAAAAACTCCTAATTTAGTCCACCTCTGGATTGTCTTACCCAATTTAAGCCATAACAGCAGCGCATTTGTACATTTCGCCTTCCGCATACAATTTTAGTATCATCCCCCTAACCTTATCCTTATTTATTAAAGGAAACCACAGCATGTCTCCTTTTGTATACCTACATCTCTATTTCGCATCTTATTTAAAATATGTAAATAATCTTTGTAAACCACGTCAATTCATTTATTCGCAAACTAAACACAACACAAACACAATTCTTCTCTCAACTGTATAGTAAACATGCACTGAGATACGGTAATGATATCTATATTAGCGTGACCGAGATGTAATGAGTCACAATCATCACATTCGACATATTATACACCTGTACTCACAGCGTGATATCAACTACTACCCAGCTGGACGCTTCTGTTCATTCAATGAATACCAAGAACCACCTTTTGAAACCCAATTCATTATGTCACCGGAGCCGGCCATGCGCAGTGCTCTACAAATATTAATAGCAGCAAATATTCTCCGACCGCTTGAATATATCTCACAATTCTCACTCCTGATATTGCATCGTCCGTTCAGCGTGATACTGATATATGTTATTGTTCGCAAGTCAGGTGAATTTTATGCAGGCGATGGGATAGTAACCTGTCAGGGAATATTGCAATGCTGAATTGGAATTCGTTAATGTTGCGGTCAGAAATTATATTTGTGTTTTGCAGCTGTGAGAACTTAGCTTTTGGGAAAAAAGGTCCAACGATGGTTTCAATATTATTATTTGGTTTTGGTCTGTCAAGATCGCAACCGAAATAAACACAAAGTCTAGAAGAATAATTTATGAAATGTATATTGAGGCTGACAGTAAAATCTTGTCTAGACCCAGAAACGTAAGTGCTATAGTGTTCGTCTGAATTTTATGTCAACCCAAAACCACTGACGGTTATACAAGATTTGGATAGTGAGAAAAATACTCCAACCTAATTTCTATTTCCAAAAATAGTTTCAGTATTTCGGTACCTCTTGAATAAAACAATAAAATAAAAAGGAAACGAAAAGGAGAAACGTCCACGTATCATTAATAAATAAGCAACTAAGATTCCTGCAGGGCTTTTACGGAACCGTGTGGCCGGACACGGCAACCGGATCGACGTCCCTTGTTAAATATTCAGCCCTTCCCACATATATCTGTCCTTAAGTGACTACCGATGTCCAAATTATTTCGTGTTTACCTAAGACTTTTTGATTTAGGTACATTGTTTTGTCTGCAAAAAAGGACAGCTGAAAATCAGGTCGCTCTAATTGGGGCTGCTCGCAAAACGGGAAATATTGATATCGAAAATTCTTGTTCCAAAAATATTTCAATACAAAATGGATGAAGATAAAATACGGAACAAAGGCCTGAACAATTCATCGCCAACTTCCCACAAAGTCAATAGTAACTTCATATTATAATATTCATAATGAATTCCAACCTTTTACCTCAAAACAAATAAAGCGAAACAGTCTTCGCCCACGTTCGGGCTATAAGGTTGATATATAGATATGAGAGCTTCTAACATAGCTGATAATGATATAGGGCACGGTCACATTACCGCGTGTCAACCGCATATTAATGAAGATTTACTGCCGACCATAGGACCAATATAGATGGGGCACATTATAGCATATTTTAGTTCGAAAGACGAACGGCTATACTAAGGCACACACCTTGAATAATCCTTTGATGTATATCGAGCCTGCAAAGTTAATCAAGTATACAGACACAGGTGATCAAAGTGAGATCAAATGTTTTAAAGGAACGGAAGCATTTATGTATTGATCGGTGCTGTTTGATAGTGTGACGTATACCTTATTAGAAAATGGAAATGAAATGACACAAGAAATTTACATTAATAACTCCGCAAGAAAATCGATTCTAAAAATCAAAAGTGCACGAAGCTCCAATAAAATATTCATAATCACAAGCTTATCCTTTTAGAAGGAATTATTAAAGAGAATTTAAAAGTAAACCCTTCTTTCAATTTAACATTTTGAATCTCCGAACTCCGATTATATCCCTTTCCCATGATAGAATATTTATGGAGCAGATACATCTTATCCCGTTAAGAGACATTTTACTAAGGAATTATGCGTTTATTAATTAAAATACCAACGGAGAAGCATTTCCTTTACGAAAATGGATGGTGATTAGACTAAGTACTAGTGTTCTTGCAGGAAGTAAGATAGTTTAGTTTAAAATATACGTTCCACTACTTAAATCTTCCAATTAAGGAGACTTATAATTAAATTGGATAGGTCATATAAATTCTGTTGGATCGATTTGGAAATCACTTTGACCTGCGTTTCTTATAGTGTTGTGACTGTTTGAGATGAAATTATAATACATATGTATATTAAAGGTAATGTTTCAAATAAATAGTTCCTAAAAACAGTGAGATAATAATTAAGTAGAGAGATCTACTTAAACAGTTAATAAACTATATAAAATAAATTGCACAATAATTATCATCGGCGTCAAATCAAAATTCAATCACGCTTGGCTAGCTAAATAAACAACACAGAAGTGTTAGGGTGTCTATAGAAAATTTTAACGAATAAAGTAATTTATTTTGAATATATGAATATAGAATAAAAACACCATAGACCTGTCAATATAAAAAGATATACAGATGATCATGTTACAGTTATTAATAGCGATTTTAATAAGTGTTGCAACTAAAACCGTGAAAAAGAAAGCGATACAAACGTTTAACCTACTTACTCGTAGATATCTAATGAAGATAGAACATAATGTTGAGGATAGTCACGCTCCTCTCGATTTTGGAGGGCGTCATTTAAATGAAGATTTCGTGAATAGAATGTTAAATTGTGTTTGGAATGATACACTTATCGGTACTGACATTAATCGGAAGTATAAAGTTAATAATATGAGATTCAAAGATGAAAGTAGGATTGGTGATGATGTTGTAGGAGCAAAGTCTATACAAGAAGTTTTAGATAAGTAATAGTGTCTTGACAATTTAAACAGAAACAAAGGAAGTACTAATAAAAAGGGCCAAGTAATATTATCACGTAGGTTAGTGTTGTTAAAGTATAGTAGAAATGCATTCGTACTAATGGGTTTTTACAATTTTGACATGCATTATGCAGATTTATGCGAGGTCAAGAATAATAAACAAAGGTAAATCTTTGTAACCACGCGAGCTTCTACAGAGGCAATCAGTAATAAATACATTTATTTACATAATTAAACGTTAACAGCAATTAAAATAAACAAAATAACTACCATAGCAACGTTACCAATGGAACGAACATTTGCGATAAAAATATAAGATAAGAGGGCACCGAATGGGCTTATTAATCTAACAGATATGTACACGAATAGTTTGATACAGGCATCGTTAAATATCTGACATTTTCGTTATCTAGCTCGTAAATATGCCAGATAAAATTCTGAGGAAGAGCCCCGAATCGAATTTATGGACTCATTTCTAATTCTTCGGGTATCACGAATTTTATCTTTGAATTATTAGCTAATTTTACTACTAGGTTCTGATTGGTGCTACTGCTTGTAAGGAAGGAACGTCATATCAGTATAAAAGAAGATTAGGTACGTCTTGATGCTTAATTAAAATTCCATGCTTCATTCAGATACTTGATATGAGCAGTTGTTCACGAGGTACTTTATCACTTTTAGAAGTCACGTTTTCGGCATTCCCTTAAAATGTCGGGTTTATATGTCACACTATATTATTCAAGGTTTTTTCACTATATCCTCTTGTTAATGCCCATATTTACTTTATAGTTTCTATCCTGACTAAATCTCTTTCTACTACATTATAACTAGCAACATTTAAAAGTCATCATCAGAAATCATTATTTTGATCAAAAACATTTCCATCATGCCTATTATGCTTAGGTTAATACCAAAGTTTAATTTCATTTATAACTTCTATTACTAACCTATTTTCCTTAATGAGTTTGAACAAACATGTTTCATATCACTTTACATCAATAAGGACACAAAGCTCAATTAAATCTTTACATAACAAATGACCAACTGAATGAAACGTACAATTTTATATATTACCCTACTTTTACATGGCCAACTTTATCAAACGTCCATTGATAAATAAGTTACTGGCTTTTACTAACTTTGTGTATAATTTGAATTATCTAATGTTTGGTTAACAGTAGAATATTTTCCATTTAGCTCTGTTTGACATCCCTTTTGCAAGCCTATGTAGAGTAGAACTGCAGATTATGTTGAAGGCTAAAATGTCCTCCACAATATACCCACCCTAGTTGCTGGGTATAGTTGTTCTATCTTACGAAGGCGGGTTACGTGACTTTTATGACGTCATTTGGTTACGATTCATATGCCTTCGTGATATCGTTGGTTGTTCTATAACACGATACACCATATGTAGTTCAGAAATCTGTTGTCAAACTTTCTGTTGGTAACGACTGTCAAATATTATTAAATGTCATCCGAGACCAATGGCTTAATGTGCTTGTCGAGGCACGGAAGGATCTCGGTATGTAGTGGTAGGTCACCCATGCATGGATCGACCTCGGCAAGCGTTGTTTAACCTTGAACATCGACCCATTCAGCTGTATTTACGTAAGCACACTTTTCATACATACTCCATTCATTACTATATCATGTAGACTAGTCGAGACAGAACTAGACAGTTTGTCTTCCAAGTGCTTTTCTGAAACACGACAATTCAGTTAAACAGATTTAGTAGCAATGTCAGTTATTAATAGCAAAGTATCAATGACACGATTACACGAAGCTCTAAAAACGTTTAGAAAATATTCGGTCGTCGGTTTGACGACCGGCGTTACTCACGCTTGCCTCACAAGGTCGAATCTTGAATACTTTTTAAGAGAGCGTTCACATTTGCTGTTTGGTCACGTGATTTTATTTTGTTGTGGTTCCGGGTTCGAGATTTCATTGGTGAACTCTTCTTTAGCTTCGCTTGCGAAGGTTTTTCTATTTCAATATTTTACGGATTTACTATGCCTTATGATATTCCATCGTACACGCTTTGTACCCGTATAAAATTTCCATTTACACTTCGTTTAGTTAATCTGCAATTTCATACAATAAAGTAATGACTCAGGCGCAATGCCTGTGTGTAAGAGACCTTACAAACAGTACGTGTTTACATATTTCCTCCAATGGCGTGCCGTGGTTTGATGTGTGAGTAACAAATGGCGCCAATTCTATGCGTCTACGCAACCGTTGCACGATTTTTTGCGTTCAAACAAAAAACCATATTCTGTTTGTGCCTCGGATGTGTACTTGACCTGTTCGAGTCGAATATTTCTAGTCTAAAATCAAAATTTATTTTAATGAATATAGATTTAAGATCTTCTAATATCCTTATCTATAAAATCTATTATGGGTAATATTTCAATGATGTCAAACATTAATTTAAAAGGCAAATTATTTAATTTTAGTATTGGCGTCTCATTAAAAAACTATTTTACATATTGTGATGGAGAGGTTCTGTTATCTCATAGAATTTGCAACCTTAAGGTTGTCCTAGTCGGCGGCACGAACTATTTTGGGGCCGGGGTTAAAATCTCATCCGACAACACGTACGAAAGGGATAGACGCTGTGATGAGCAGTAAGAAGCTAGTGCGCGTACGAATACACACTCATGGTATAAAAATAATTAATGATTTTTAACGAAAAGGAGCGCGCGAAATTTTTGAAATAGACCTTTGTGAGTATGAGTATCATGAAAAAACTACTGAATGTATTTGTTTAAATAAAATTATTTCCATTTTATAACTGCCAATCTAATCTGTATGGTGGTGACTGTTTTGCAATTTGCCTTCTTTTTATGGTATTTATTGCCGCCTATAGATGCGTTGAAATTAGTGTTGAAATACGGAACTTTCGACGCTCATAACTTTCAAATACAGGTTTTTCTTTTACTTTTTTGTTTCCATACAGGGTACATAATAATGAGGCAGATTGTTTTTTTTTTGAGCGTACACCTTCAAACAGTGTAGTAATCGCCATAAAACGTTCGTATAGAAGAATTACTGACTAGGGCAACCTTAATGATGGTTCAACGCGATTCGACAAGCATATATCACATCGACAAGCAATTTTTACTAAACGAAATTGCAATTACCTTCACATGGACACACAATACGATACAATTCGACCGATTTGCACTTGCAATTTTCTTTGAAAATACTTGTCCGATATCGCTTATGGACGTGATTTAAATTGCGTCGCCTCATAAGGAAGGTCCCTAATGTGTCACTAAAAACTATTTTACATATTGTAATGGAGAGGTTATATTATCTTATAGAGTTATGTCCATAGTTAAAAGAATTATTTCCCCAAGAAGGCTTTATCGTTTATAATAAGACGGCGGACAAAAAGCCTCACACATTTTATTAAACTTTGTCCTTATTATAAAAGCTCTTATAGAATTGTACAATATTGTATAGACTTATACAGATAGATATCGAAGTGATAGAGATCAATATTCCATTTAACTTGATTATAATTAGTAAGTATCAGAATATGGTATTGTAATATTAAAATCCGGTATTACAAAATAAGGTTTCTATCGATCTGATTTATAAAAGACCATTTTATTTAGCAAGTTAGATAACATTATCATACCGTGCCTTTGCCAGTTTTCTACATTCAATTCAATTTTGCTGTTATGTTACTGGCCGTTTCTTTTTAGGTACATTTCATCATCATCATCATCACCATTTAGGTCAAAAGACGTCCACTGCGTTTAGCAGTGGCCGTCCCAAGCGTCACCACATCAACCGGTCCTGTGCGTCTCTTATCCAGCGAATTGCCGCAACCTTAACCAGGTCATTTTTCCACCTTGTGGGAGGCCTTGCAACGCAGCGTCTTCCGGTTCGCGGTCTCCACTCCAGAAATTTTCAGCCCCATCGACCATCCGTTCTGCGAGCAATGTGCCATGCCCACTGCCACTTCAGTTTGACAATTCGCCGGGTGATGTCAGTAACTTAGGTAGCCTTATTTCCGATGCGATCACGCATAGCGTTCTCCATTGCCCTCTAGGTGAATTCAAGCCTTCTGATGAGGCCGTTTGTGAGCTACCTAAATATTCAATAATGCTTCTACTCTTAAAAACTGATGAATGAATATTTTCATTCAACCTAAAAATTCCGGAAGCAAACCCGACGAGAATAGCCGTAATTTATTTCCCTAATATCCCAGCGAAGGTTACTGAACTGTCATAAAATAAAAATCCCACATTTTAAACAAACCACCAGTAGTAAATTCGTCTTCAATGTAATAACCAAAGTAAATAACACATCTAAAACCTTGTAGATAGCGTTGAAACAAGCGTCAGTTGTTTTGGAACATAGCCAGAGGGAAGAGTTAGTGGGTTGTAGACTGGCAACAGGAGGAACACAAAAAGTGGCGGGGCTCGTTCATAGGTATTTATACTAGTTCAAATCAAATAAGACAGCGAAACTCCGCCGACGTCATAGGTATCGATATCTATAAAACGAAAAAATAAACCAAAATTATAATTGCAAGTAACTATACCTACTAACGGCGGCGGTCATTGACCCTACAATAAACTGCAGTCAGTTACTTGAAATAAAGAGGTATTAATTTTTGTTATTTCTTCATTAGGATGCACATCTCGTCTATGACGTTTCGCCACCTAATTTTATTTATCCTTGTATTAATAAAAAATATTTTTAAAGTAAAATAAAATAATAAAACCTTACAAAGATGAATAAGTAGGTACTTAGTTGTTTGCTAAATCAACAAATTACTATACGGATGAGTAAATGTAGTTCCAATTACAACCAGTATTTATTATTCATTCTATGAATTAATAAATGGAACCTAGTAATGCAAAGCAGCATATTTTCAAATAAACACCAATTTAGTACGAAAATGAGCATTATCATTATTTTCAAATAGCGCCACGCCAAGCTGCGGTTAACCTCATCATAAATGCAATTATTTAGTAAATTTTCAGTTACTAACGTTGTTGTTTAGAGATTTCAAGGAAACAGAAAAGGGTCATGATTCAATTTCATTGACATTGTTTCAAGAAGTAGTAAATAATAAAGTTTTTGCGGTTCACCTTGAAATGACGGTAATTAACAGAGTCAGACACCGCGAAATAATCCGTAAACCAGTTTACTTTTAATGTAAATTACGTTACCTCATAAGTGAAACCTAAAAAATGATTTTATATCCGTAAAGGGTCTTAACTGTAATTTGATAATCACATGCACTGAAAACTAAACTGTATGTCTCAAATATAACGTATATAATCAACTACGAAATATATTATTGATAATCTCTCGTCTGTTTTGCCAATTGACATATCGCAGATTAACAATTAATACTCGTTGCTAAAACAAATACTAATTCTTTAGAACTCAAACAAAAAACAAACAAGTTTTCTTAACAGAGTTTTCTAAATAACTTTAGCAGTTTTAATGGTTCTCGTTAAATACCGCTACAAACGTAAGCCTGGTCTAATTTTAATCAGATAAGAAGATAAAGTACTTATTGTCTAATACTCATTTAATTGGCTACTACGAAAGTTGAGCTTTCGTAGAAGACCTAATTAATGGAAAGAAAAGTTCTTAAAGAAAAAACTAATAAATGCACATTCCAAAATCTCAGACACTTTTTAAACCAGTGATCACCTTGGCCCATGGACATCCATTATACCAGGGTTATCGCAAGTGCGTTGCATTTCGTAGCTTCTCTGAAAGACCTTTAGACTTTTCTGCACTTAGTTGTCCGCAATTATCAGCGCGGCCCGTCTACCTAACCCTTTAGCACATCTCTGCAAGTTCGTCGCGACAAGCCGAGAGGGTTTAATTAGTGGGAGGACAAAGCGCTTCCCTTCCCTCCTCAAAAGACCAACGATATTACGAGCTCGGACAATGAAGGTGCTCCTTCAATTCTTGTTTATACGTTTTTTGAAAGGACCTCCTGATCTTCAGATCTTTGTACGGAAGCGGAGTGGAAACGGATAATGTCTGTGTTTTTATGAGAATGTGTTTTGGAGCGAAAGCGGAGTTCTTTGGTGCTGGGATTGCGGGCGACTGTGTTGAAAAAACATGGCGGCTGCTGACAATAAGTTCGTTCATTTATAAGGATTTTGTTGGGATTTTTAATCTACTCGTATAAGAGTAGGTAATGTGTAGATCTCAAAATTGACAGCTAAGAAGATGCACCAGACGAAACATAAGAAAAAAAAATTGAATATTAAGTATTTAGTATTACATATCTGGTTCGAGGAAGTGCGGGAGAAGAAATCCTGGAAGGACTTAATGGAGGCATTTGCGCAACAGTGGGACAGCACCGGCTATTAAAAATAAATCAAAACTACAAATTTTCATTTTACGCAACAAAAAAATTCACCTGCACGTAACCCCGAACAAAGGCATGAGTCAAACGTAACCATAACATGTTTCACTCCACAGATTGCAACAATGCATAAGTTATGACAGGCTTCAACCTCCCGCTGGCATATTAACCACGTTTCTACTCTAATAAGTAGAGCAGAAACATACGAACAAAATGGACGTCGAAAACTTCACCAAACAAAGCCTTACTAACGGTCAATGGCTGAATAATTCAATAAGCACAATCAGCTATCAATAGATTTCTTTTTACTTTTGTCTTTTACCGTTAGCTTTTGACAATGGAAAGATTATTGATATGGTTTTAAAAGTTTCAATTAGTGTTGTGTGTAAGGTAATTAAATAAACGGGCCATGTATTGAAAAGTTTGGGTGGCTGCCAAAAAACTCGGCTGGTATTTAAGAAAATTAAACAAAAAAACAGATTTACTTTATTTCTTGGCAACCCTAAACAATTCTGAACATTTTAGTTCATCATTTTTAGATACTGATTTCATACGTGAAATTTGTTCTTTTGTTACCATAATATTACAACAAAAAAATAATAATAAAGAAAAATAATCGAAGCAGAAAAGTCAAGGTATCCGATCAAATAAGGCGTCCCACAGGGACAATCATTGGTCCATAAAAACCTACACATACGAAACGTCCTAACATAATCACTAAACCTAGCACATTAAAACTCAATGTAGGGTATGATATAAAGAAATAGTCAATTAAGCAATTAGTCACCCAACCATTGAATTACCGCAACGCTTTGTAATACTTTTCACGGTACGGCGAATATAAATTTAAAACCACTTAAACATATTTGAGAAATATTAGTTTGCTTGGCAGATGATTGTAATAATAAAGCAAGGTTGAATACTAGAAGTAATAAGTTTTATTTTAATGAAGAAAGTCCTTTCAGAATGTCCTCTGTTCTTGAGATTTATTTTAGTTTTGACATTGAAGTTTTCAAGTACAGATCTTAAGCTAGCTATATATTATTCAAAATTGAATTTGAGTATTACAATGAATTTATTATTCTCAGGCTAGACATTTTGCAAAAGAATACCATTTTGTGAAAAGATATTATGATACAACTATTTACATATTCACATGATAACAATATTATGAGCATCAATTGTAATCCTCTTTTGAACTATAATAAATATTCAAATACCGCTGCCTTTAAAATCAATGTCAAGCGAAAAAGTTCCCTTCCTGACCCGGACGTATTAAAATAGGTATTGCCAAAAATATATGCAAAATATCGTCTACACTTGGTATGGGTAAAATCTTAAGTAGACGGAATTGAAGTACACGTCATACCGGTATTTCCAAAAACTGTAGAAAGAGGCACAATTGTATGTATACATAAACTTATTGAACCCGGGACGATAGTCAGAGTTCACACACATACTTTAATTTGACTGATGAATATAGATCAACGTTCGAGTGTTTAGGAAGCAAGCTTAACTGACTAACTGACTTAATTTCTAACTTAGCACAGCTACTAAGCATGACCCAATAAAAAAATATCGATTAACCTAATATTAAAATGGAACCAACCTTCCATTGAAGGGGCCGTTACCGTAAGAGAACTTTCAACGTTAATTTAACTATCAACAACAGTTGAAAACACATATATTATTTCGAGCCGGCAAAGGAAATAAAACATGAAAGCAATGCTCATAATTTCACAAAAGCCCATGATTCCATGAGTCATGGTGCTGTCAATCTGTCACGTACAGCCAATGGCTCAGTTGGACAGTTTTAATTGTCCCATCGCGAAGGTCAGGCCTATTGTTCCACTGCCATTGACGTGCCTTCCCATGTTATGTCCGATGTATGACATAATCGAATGGACAGAACAAGTGATTCCAAAATGTGAGAAATATATGTAAATGTAGAAAGAATATTGTTTAAAGGCGTTTGTATTCTTAGCCTTGAAATTCACGATGTCAGCGGTGGTATCACAAGGATAAATAACATTAACATACAATCGGACCCTGGACAAATAACTTTAGAAGTGTTGATTGACAATGTAAATATTTAATATGGTCACAAAACGAAATATTTGCAATTCATTAAGTAT
Organism: Orthosia gothica; assembly: GCA_949775005.1. Classification (NCBI taxonomy): domain Eukaryota; kingdom Metazoa; phylum Arthropoda; class Insecta; order Lepidoptera; family Noctuidae; genus Orthosia; species Orthosia gothica. The sequence continues at coordinate 41,752 of CATKRY010000219.1, forward strand.
TGATAACATAACTTCTAACATCGATCTTCATAATGAAGTCACAATTGAAATTAAAACATCCTAACATATCAGAATATATGATTGTTATAATAATAAGAATTCCCAGCGTTATGACAATGAACTTAAACTCATAACATGATATAAGGCCAACTGATTTATCCGCAGCATCTTGCCAACTTCGCTTTGAAATGAAAACGTGAGAACCTCAAACAAAAACAAAGATACGCAGTCTTCCTAATAAATTAATGTATATTTAATGTTGACCGTTGCCTGCAATAAGCCCATCAATCCAGCAATGGTCGGGCCGTGACTCCCCAAGGGTATCGTAAAAGGCAACTAAGGAGTAATAGGTTCTGGGGGAAGGGCAGAGGGCCACCTGTGAACAAATAGTAACATCATACTGCAATTAGGGGGCCCTGGCTAAATGTGGTGTTTATGGGAATAGACCCGAATTTGCCGAACATCCTTGGCATTAGATACTCGTACATTAATGTATGCTAAGTTTGCCTCTGGAAAAACATGTATTTTATCGACTTTTTGCTCTTGTCATTGAGAAAAGGAAAAAAATACACCACCATTCGAAACTAAATACAGGTTAGTAATTTTAACAGGAATGTAATAAAGGCAGTCTCTAAGTAAACCAGGAACTACATAATATTAATAATCCCAGTTACTATAAGACCAAAGATGAAATGCAAACAAGAAAAATGAAACACGAAAAAAACTGCCTTGAAGATATTACATACTCCATCACAAACCTTTCCCTTTGACGAATCCCATTAAAAGCATTGATTTTATACAGCGTATGTTAATTTCACGATTCAAATAAGATGGCTTCGCTAAAGCCGAGAAAGGTAGATACGATTTTGTCGAGCATGAATATTCACATTAGACCAAAAGATTACATTGCCAAGACTGCTTTAGTCTCATTCTTAACATATTAAGTACGTATTAGGATCACTTTTTATATGAAATTTATTTTATGTAACTTGAGATTACATCTATTCTCGACTTTTGTAGTCCTTGCAAATAATTTAATACAGTTTTTGGGTACTTACCTAGTAAAATATACTTTTATATATGGTTTCTGTGTGATACTGGCATTCACTGGTATGAATAAAGGTAAGGCATTATAGAACCATGGGACTGCATTCACAATATAACCACCAAGTGTGATTATAGCAATTATCCCCCTATGACCTTACATTGTCTTCGTAAAGGGGAGGGAGACCCGAAGGGTTCCGAGGGAGACCCGTAGATAGTAGCTATGTGCCGAATGTATGCGTAGGAAATGATGTGACATTATTACGATAAAGCTGCTTTTATAGGCTTCTTTGCCTTGCATCTTTTAATAATTAAGAATAGTTATCGTCCGCAATGGATACTTACAACATTTATGATATTGGGGATTGAAACGCCGAGCATAGACTCTAAAATCTAAAGAGCAGATAAGAAGATTATTGAATGAATGAAATATTCTCAGAAACAACATTCATAGGGATGTTAGCAAGCTTAAAAATGTGTTAGTATCTAAAACCAGGAAGTATACCAGCAACTAGTGGCAGATTCACAGAAGATTGCACTTGTCTTGCCTCTTCCAACACGTCTGAAAGGGCATTAAAACATTTCGATGACCAGTTCATCATGCTGTTGCTACACTACAGACAGTCAGCTATTACCTAATGGGACAGAATTAGGGATGACTACAATAATTTTATTAAAAATGTTCTAGAGCATCAAGTCATCGATCCAGTGGGCATCACACATGCACGCCTAGCCACAAGATGCGTCAATGCGTCATGGATCCAAATCCACTCCTTAGCAGAACTATTAAAAAAGTTTTAGCACTCCAATGTGTCATTGATCTAGAAATTCTACGTCATCTATAATAATAGCTACCACCTTCGATCATATTATATTTTAAATTTTACGACATGGTTTTCGATCTTCGAAATTTTAAGAAAGGCAGAAATCAGAATACCTACAAATGTTACGTCTAACAGCCATGTCAGTATAGTGAGATCCGTTTGCGAAGAATGAGGTTTCAAAATTTTCGGTTTTGCTATTCATTGTGATACTTTAGATAATGAACGGAAGGAAGAAGAAACAAGATCAGGAATATCTATAAAAAGCATGTTCCATACGGATATCGTGTTTTTTTTGTTCATTATGACCTCGCCCTTGACCTCGATATCATCCGATGTTAAGCTATGGATGAGATCTCTGCAACGAGCGAGCCTAGATGATAATATTGATCATAATAATGACGTACTTATTGGTTGTTTGGTCACAAAGCGGTGAACGAAAACATCGTGAGGAAACCGACATTCGAATGAAAACAGGTACCTAACGTCTACAAACCCGCACTGGATCCACGTGGTAGACAATAGGACTATTTCTCTTATATAGGAGGCTTGTGTCCCAGAAGTGGGAACATCAGAGGCTGATTATTTTATTTGTTATTCCATTAGCCGGCTATTACGTTGCTCAGAAGAAAGGACCATTTGTTTTACCCTACGTACCTTCCGAAATTCCTACATAAACACCTACCCACATCCAGATGAAAACAGTCCTATATTTTCCAAACAATACAACATTGAACGGAGCAATAACACAGATTGTACCGCACACGTAAAACAAGTTTATTGCCTCGAGGGAAAACCAGCTTTCGGCACGACACTATTGATTTATTCATTGAAATTATCCTATGTGTGGGTAGTCAGGGTTTTTAATGACAGGTGTCGAAGTATGATGCGGTGACGTTTGAAGCCCATTTTGATAGAAATCAATGGATTTATTGGTAGATTGTTGTCGGTCTAGTGACAGCACTTGTATATCTTTTATTTAATTGTAGGGCTGATATATGATTGATTTGATTTCCACTGATTATAGAGAAAGTTAATGTTGGTATTGTTTTTAGTTACTACATCTACAATCGTTCTCCAATTTCCATTCAATGATGTTTTTAAAACCAAGTTTGTTTTATTAGCTTGCAGAATCTATTTTATCGTCTGTCAGAACTCTCTCTCTTTCATCGTCTCTCCAAATCCTTCTTTTGTTATCTTCTAATAACCTACAAACATTGCTTATAAATATTTGCTTCTACCACCAATATTTTTGCGCTAACTGGAACCACTATTACGGTAATGTTATCATTACCATGCCTCTATTCTCCACGCAAGTTGTGACAAAACACAAAAAAAATACCGGCCAAGTGCGAGTCGGACTCGCGCACCGAGGGTTCCGTACAAACCTGAGCTTAAAGGTATTATAGACCTGAGTATTTGATATGAATTTCAATTTAATACTTCTACGCACGTTCACGCTTCATGAGGAAAGGGGTATTAAGTATTTTTTTATTTTTTATTATATGATGTAACTATAAATTTACGGTTTTCGCAATTATTCCTTTATCTGTGCTATAAGACGTTGCTTCGTACCAAATTTCAAGATTCTGAGTTCACGGGAAGTAGGTTTTGATTCCCTTGCGAGTGTCGAAAATTTGCGGCATAAACGGCTGTATCTTTTGATTGAGTTGGCTTAGAAATTTTGTTTAAGGGACAGTAGACCTGAGTATTTGATATAAATTTCAGCTTGATACCTCCACGCGTTCCTGAAAAAACGGGGCTTGACAGACAGACAGACGGACGGACGGACACAACAAATAGATCCTATAAGGGTTCCGTTTTTTCCTTTCGAGGTACGGAACCCTAAAAAACAATCTCAATAAAACCACCTGACTTATTCTCAACACCAACACCTGTATCGAGCGTTTCCGAGCACACGCCAAGTATCAACAAAGTAAAATGGATTACTTCTTAGTTCGCTATTGCATTACTCCGATTTGCTGCACCTGTTCCAAGTTCGGAGCAACTTCTCACCTGCATTATCATGATAAATAACGCTCAACTTTGATGAATAAAAAGTCTGAAACTTGTGTTATTACGATCAACTTGTTACTTCGCTAAGAAATTACAGCTTCATGGAATGAAGACTGTTGGAATTTTAGTGTTTGTGGAAGTAATATAAGTTTTTGTTTTATAAGCTGTTTTGTATCCTGCTAATTTCCTTGTTACTGCTGTAGAGTATGTTCTTAATTTCAGTATCTTCTAAATATCTCTCAGTATTTTACAAGGTGCATCAGCAGTTTTATCATTATGACTGTCTTATCTAATGCATGAGTATTTTAAACGGTGCTAAATGTTAGAACTACGCAGCACATAAGAAACCACATAAATGTAGATGATAGAGCACTTTTTATTTTGTCCTGCATCATAAAAGTTTCAGAAAATACAATTGTAAAAACTATTTCAATAGGTGACAAAATGGAGGTTTTAGATACCGTTACAATAAATACATCGAAAATCGTACTCAAATTCTTTCCAGGCTTGCCAGCTAACTTATACGTAAAGAACACGATAATAACAAAATACCTGCCCCACCCAAACCAATGCCTGTAAATACAAACGTATTAGAACGACACCCAAAAAATGCCATGAAGACTGCAATAAGTCGCTCAAAGTGAAAGCAATACTAAGACGGCCTTTGATACCTAAGTACTTACCATGATAAAAAATCCTGTCTATATCGAAAATCATAAACTACTAAAAGACTTTCCACCTAGCAAATGCATAAAGAATATGATTATAAAAGAATGCCTGCACTCAATGTCAATAGACATTGGGTGCAGGTATTGTTTCATAGTTAGGTACTAGAGCGGCACCCTACTCTAGTAAATAATAATTAAATAGCCATAGCCATGCAGACACTCATACTGCAATTAGTTGCTCGATGTGAAAGCATTCTATGGCGACCATTATCGACACGAACGGACGTCTGCGGTAAAATTTATTAAAACCACAGAATAAACAGCATATTATTGTAGGTCATTGCACTATTGTGAATATTATTAATATTAACTAGCTTCTGCCAGAGGCTTTGTCCGTGTGAAGGTCGGAAAATATCCCTAGGGATCTTCTTGTTTTCGAATCGATAGTAAACTCTTTCAATATTTTGGGCCCTATAGATGACCACATTAACTGCAGCGTCAGTAACATTTATGGTCTTCTTAAGTGCACTCTGGTACGGGCACTTGGGCCACTCTAGTATGGGAGTCATATTCTGCACAGGTGTACTTACATTGGATATCAGACGGATATATTAAACCCCATTTTGCCAAATTGTGTTAGCTGCAGCCTACCTGGGCACGACGAGTGCTCCCGGGATAAAAAGTCTATCCATCAAGTTGCATCTAAATCTGTGCAGCCATCAAGACGTGAAAAGTAGCAAACGGATAGACTGAGTTAAAAGAATCCAATGGCTTTTTCCAGAGTCCAATCTATCTATACATTTCCTCAAATTTATAAAATTGGTTAATCGGTTTATGCGAACAAACAAGCAGACAGACAGACTAACTTTCGTATTTATATTATTAGTGTGGATTCATGACAATAGTTTTATGAATACTGAATGGTGGGAGCCTGGGGTTTATCTTTTGTTTATTGGAGTACTAGTTGACAGAGACTTGGCAACGTGCCAGTCCTTTTTTCCACTGTAGAGTTTACTCGGCTGGTTAAGTCTTGTTTTGTTGAGAAACTTGTAGTGAATTCTTTCGTTCTTTATAAAAGGTAAGATGTTTATGTAACGGTTTGGACAGCAGTATCCTTGACCCGAGGTGAACTAAGTAGTTTCTGTCTTCCGACACAGTTAAGGGCGCCTAGAAAAAGTGGTATTATATCAGGATTTGTATGCGCTATAGTAGTCACAGAGGATCTTTGTGTCTGAAGTTGGCAGCAAGACCTTGCGCAGTTGCTGTTATTGCGTCAATGTTGAAGTAGCATAACTGCCTCTTTCACTCGCTTACGTTTGTCGCATCGTCCTATCTTGCTTACTGTACGCGGTATACTCGATGACAAACTGTTTCTTGCGCAATGGTTCGCAGAGCCAACTTCAGAGACACAAAGATCCAATTTTCAGAGGTAATCTTTTTTATTTGGACTTTTAACAATCGTTAGCGATGATAACATGTCACTTTGTCTACAACTACATGTCATGCCGAAGATTTCGGTCAAAAAAAGTAAAGAAATTCGAGATGGGTTTCTCGAGATTGGCATAACGAAGTTTACTGAGGGACATGGAAGAAATGGGTATGGCGACTAGGCTAATTAAATAAAATGGCACTGTAGTGGACTATTCTACAATTACGACGTATGTCATCAGCGATGGAATCAACGACCCAGTGCCGATTAAGACTAACTAAACTATACAACGCTTGCTACAAATTCCCGGTGCCGATAATCGTATCAGTCATTAAGCTCATATACTGCAACGGATGTTTCCGAGTGATATGCTGATAACATAAGTTTGTAAGGGATTCCAGTAGTATTCTGATAATATTAATCACTGTATTCTATAGTATACCTAGTACTTACTATAGGAACTATACTTTTTTTTCTGTGATGTTCAATTTATTAGGACAATGATATTATGATAATGATAATATGACATAATATGCCATTGGCATATTTTAGACATTTACATAAATTGGATATTGGATTTTCAATCGTTCAAATCTAATCTAATCAAATCATATCACTTATGGACTAAGATTTTTTCTAATAGAAAAGAAAGAAGGCCTAATAGCGTGACATAAGTACTAGGTAATTACAGAACACGCCAGTATTGAATTCACCGATGACAGCTGTGCATAAGTACCATATAGCGCAAGTAGTACGTAGCTGCCATGTTGCACGCATGTACGTTTTGCGACAGTGGATTGTCCCTCAATTGCTAGTTAAACTAGTATTTAGTTGGGGCAATTAGTGTATTTTGTTTTTTACCCCTGACGGAAAAAGTGTTATAAGAGTTTGACGTGTGTATCTGTCTATGGCATCATAGCTGAAGGATGAACCGCTTTTGTTTTTTTTGTTTGTATGGTTTTTTATCGAGAGTGTTCGTAGCTATGTTTGATGAAAATCTGTTCAGCCGTTCAAAAGTTATGGGCGTTTTACTGTTTGAGTCAGAAGATATATTACGTGTTCGATAGATTATTATCGATCAAAGCGTGTCTTCTACTAGATAAACTATGTACTTTAAAAAGCATGAAAAAAAAATGTGTCGGGGATTTTTGAATTTTACTTGTGCTACATTTGTTAGGGCTTCGTGGAAAGTAGGGCTACTGAAATAATGTGTGGGATCAGTTAGGTTCGTAATGTGTTTAAATGTCATTGATTAAGGGAAATTTAGAGATAAGGAAATTTCTACTACTGACTAACATACTGGGAAACTATATAAGCTAATAAAGATAGGAAAATCATTGAGCCCAGTTTTGTAAACAGAAACGTCCTGAAATTATTTGTGATATTTTTTGTAAGATCACATTTGGCGACCTGATAATAATAGTACTAAAATAAAGATAGATTAAATGTTAATACTCTTATCTATCTCGATACTAATAACACGGAAGAAAATTTACTGATAAATTAAACAACTCAAAAATAGATCAATAACAAAAACATAGCAACATGACTCCGCCAATTAATAACTTCAGAGGACATTGATCTAAGGACAGTACACAGATTAAAAATAACGCTTTGTAAATATCATCAAAACTGCCCGCGGCTATATCAATTGTACGGCTCAGATGATGGCGACCACACTTTACGTCAATTAACGTTATTAATTGAAAATAATTACAAAACGGACCGATATAGACTGGCTTATTGAATAGGGCAGGGCTATCATGCGGAAGGATAGAAGATTGCAGTTGTTGAGCGAATATTGGGGCCTATGTTCAGCAAACTGTTATGAACTGGGTTTATTAATTGAAACGGCAGTGGACGTTATTTTATTTGTATTTTTTTACTAACAGACGCTCCACTTGTCAGAAGTGCAGAACTGGCAACTGTGGATATAATAGAAGGAGGATTACGCCCAAAAGTGGAACATTGCAGGTTAGCTATAATAATAACTTGTTCTGAAGTACACTCTTGTGGCATCAGGTATCGTGCTACAGGTATGTGCCCGATCCAGTTCTCGAAAATGGCAATATCACGTTGTACTGGGGTCTGTCCATCATCACTGACAGGACTATTTTAGTCAATAAGCCTGATATTGTGGTGGTGGACCGAATCGAGAGGCGTGCAATGATTGTTGACATTACCGTCCCACATGACGGGAACCTCGTGAAAGCCGAAAAGATAAGCAAATCAAGAATCTTGACTTGGCTCGCGAGGTTGTCGACATGAGGGATGTGGACACAGCGATCATTGTACCGATAGTCGTGTCAGCCAATGGCTTGATAGCCACGAGCGTCGACAAAACACCTTAGGTGGCTCTCGTAAAGCAGTACTGCTGGACACGGCTCGTATTGTTAGGAGGTTCCTCTCTCTGGAGCCCTGACCGCCGGTAGCTTGGACTCTGTTCCCGATACCGGTGGGCTTCTATTTTTTATATTTTTAAATGTTTTCTTTTTTTGTATGAGTTTTATAAAAATATTTAAAAATGTAACAAAAAAGAAGAAAAATAAAATAAAGGACTTGAATATCTCACATTCTTGTTGTTCAAATGTGGGATTGGGACACTACTTACTGTTTCCTCCAAAATTTACATTTAAACTCACACGTCACATTCCTTGTGACCGTGAGTGCATTCGCAAATGTAATATTGTTTCTGTGCTTTTTGCATTGCAAATATTAATGAACTAGTTTCTGCCAGCGACTTCGCCCGCGTGAAAAGTGTTTTATCATCCCAAGGCAACATTATACCGGGATAAAAGTAGATTCCCGACTACAATCTATATCTGTGCCAAATTTCATCCAGATCCGTCCAGCCGTTTGTGCGTGAAGAAGTATCAAACATACACACACACACACTCACAAACTTTGCTCCACCAACTTTTTTAATAATACTGTGATATTCAAGAGCTGACTAAAACCACTGAATTGTGTATAGATCAAGCAAAATACTTGTTTATATTTAAGCCTTAGAATATTGGAACAAATTTCGTAGTTTAAGCGCTTAAGTTTTTATCAGTTTCTCAGTTCTTGTTAAGTTTAGTATACTTGTTAAGCGTAGTTACAGTGATGTAAGAGTTAAGTTTTTGCTTTAAAAACCGTAAAATCCCGTTTCGTAATAATCTTGCGTGAGGTCGAATCGTGTTTTCATGGTTGAACGACCTTGATCCAAAGGATTTTTTCTTTCGGGTAGATTAAAAACACCAATTCAAAGCATTTATTTCAACTACGATATTTACAAACACTTTTGAATTTTTATGGAGTCAGTTAGTTAGTTCGAAAGGCCTATAAAGTTACTGAATGCAATTATGGGGTGGATCTTAGTCGGTCAGTTTGTTTAAAACTTAGTGCAACATTATGCAGCGTGATTTATTTTAAACTAGGAAATATTCCTATTTAGAAGATGTAAATAGTTATTATTACCTTGAATTATGAATATATAAGACGGTCACAAGGTCGTGAACTACATTTGAGTAAAAAATACTTAGTTATATTGATTATCATAACATTCCTAATTCAAAAGTTAAGTAATTTACTGTCAATTATGTAAAAAAATAACTATTTGACCATAGCCAACGACCACCCAAGAAGTTCAATCGTTTAGACACAAAAAAAACCGGCCAAGTGCAGTCGAACTCGTGCGCCGAGAGTTCCGTACCTACCCACTATACCGCCATAATAAAATCTGTATCATTTTTATTGGTGGCTAAGTTTTAAAGATATGGACAAATTTAGATTTTGGCAAAAATTTGTAAGTACCCTTAATTATTAACTTTTTTTATTTTTTGGAATTATTCCTTTATTTGTGATGTAAGACACTTTTTGCTCTAAGTTTGCGCATATCTTTTTATCGTGTTGATTCAGGACCTTGATTTTTATACACCCGGACTACAGTACAGACCTCAGTATCTGGTATAAATTTCAACTTGCTAGGTCCACCCGTTCCTGAGAAAATCGGTGGTGACACACGGCAGATGGACAAGAAAGTGATCTTATATATAATGGTTCCTTTTGTGGTACGGAACCCTAAAAAACGTAACACTATCTATGATGCAAAAAAAACCCTATCATTTGGCAGACGTATTGAGTTAATTAAAACAAATTAAATGATTAAAACGACTATTATTATAATTGTCGGCGCTTTACAACAGAAGGAACGTCCACATATGGGTCTCGAAACGACTTCTTTTTAATACATTTTCCGACAAACTGACAGGTTTTTTACGACTTTAATTTAGAAGAGCTAGTTAATTTTAAATATATTGTTCAAAGCCGAAACGATATTTATAGTTCCTTATCGTGACAGAATAGGTTGGCGGCCATCTTTATTTATATTTGCTATTAGCCGATGACCGTATCGCAAAAAGTTTACTAAGAATTTATCTTGCGGAAATGTAACCTTGGCAACATAAAAAGCAAATAGTTTACCATACACATTTATCTTGGTATGTCTATAAGTCAAAGACGTCTAATTTTCAATCGACGCACAATACGATTGGAGTAACGTTTACAAACACTCAGAAGTGACGGATGACTTGCCTAGACTAGACAAAACCTATGCATAGTTAGAAACCAAGACTGCGACACAGTAAAAAGGTTTTTGTATAGGTACTTTAACTATTTACACAAACGAAAAGTATTCACATTGGTGCATGGCAACTCAAAACTACATATTTATTATGTAGTTTTGTGTAGCCACGCACCAATATTCAATATGTTTCTATTCAAAACCCTGACTTGACGCAAGAAAAAACCGGACAAAGCAAAGAATGAAAAAATATCAACACGTAGCGAAACACCATGATACTGAGGTATTAGATTTTTTTGAATATATTACACGTCCCAACTATTTCTCAAAAAATTAAAGAATCATTAAATGACAAGACACTTTAAGAGGCTTCGGGAGAGGAGCCCTATACGCCGACAAAGGCATCAATTACCGCCAATTTCGTATCGGTAACGTCCCGCCATTTCAACGGCAGCCATCTTTGTTGCGAACAAAACGTCTATCTTGTTTATGGTCGTGTAATATGTCATTGTGTCTTCGTCTACTACCGTCGAAATGTCGGTGTGGTGAAAAATGGAAATGATTGGGACCGTGTTATGGGATGACGTCCATGACAATTTTATAGTTTAATGGTTATCTAAGAGGCTTGACCATAAGCCTGATGGTAAGTGAAGAAAAGATCCTTAATCTAAGTCTGTAACAACCGATTATATAACTTACTAGCTGACCCGGCAAACTTTGTTTTGCCATAAAAAGACCAAATATTTATCTCCCCTACCCTACCCTACACTACCCTACCCTACACTACCCAACCCGACCCCACACTACCCTACCCCACCCTACCCTACCCTACCCTACCCTACCCTACCCGACCCTACACTACCCTACACTACACTACCCTACCCTACACTACCATACCCTACCCTACCCTACCCTACCTATAAACCTCACGGAGCCCGAGACCTTTCCAACGAATGCAAAACCATCGAAATCGGTTCGTGCGTTCTGGAGTTATATCGTCAGGAAGAAAACCGACTTATTTTTATATATTAGATTATTGGCTAAAGATAATATACAGTAGATTAAGTTAATACGATCCTAAATCCTCTAAATGCCTCCGGATTTCCAAAATATAATACTACACCATCTGACCTTATTTTTCGCCTAAATGAACAACAATACAAAGGTGATTCGTAAAGATCCTCTATTAACCTTTCGTTCTTTTGATATCCTTCTCAGAAACACAACCACGCCTGTATTGTTGTAATACAAAGATTGAACATATTGCCAGCATTACCAGACGGCCTAGTTCACACTCATGACTGAATCTGCAAAGCTGCTAGATACCATTATCTAAGGTCACAAATCCGAGTAGTAGGTCAGTTGGGAACACAGCACTATTTGGGACGGTGATAGCATAAATTGGAAAGTTGGACGTAAACCGGAGGCAACTATAAATATTTTAGAGGTGTCTGATATTGCAGTGCTTAAAGTTTTAAAGAATACCGAAGAAATGTTGATTGAAATCAATTAAAGGGATGTTATGTAATAGCTCAATCCTTCTATTGAACTCAAAGAGGAACAGTTATAACAGTTCCACGATTTGTCACGACCATCAGTTCATGGTACCGATCATAAAGATAAAGGTTCGTAGGGACCAATTAGTGAGATCGTTAGCATTGCTCCATAATTGGCGTCTTAACTCGTAGCGACTGAAGACGACTCAGACGCAGCACGATTTGTGACGGAACCAATGCAAATGCATTTGATGCAGTAACCATGGAATTAATTGCCGAAAAATTATGCATTCCAGAAATGTTTTTGGTTTACGAAAGTTGGTTGCGGTAACTTGTACACACGTTTCTTTCACGGTCATTTGGGTGTAAAACAAAAAATTCTTTGCTAATGATAAAAGTCGATTGAGGACACGGTCTGACGCCGCATTGACTCTGCATCATGAAATTACATACATTACCCAAAATGAAACAAACTGTACTTTTAAAAAGTAGTGTCTAGAAATATTTTCTGTCTCCGTCTGAGCGTATAACCATGTTTAATGTTTAAACATGCCAAAACCATTTTGAGGCAACCACTAAAACGAAAGTATCTTTCATAAATGCCTTTGTCCCTAACGAGGTGGCCAAAGTCCTCGAGCATTTAGTACTAATTGAAACCTATTTCAGTAATAACATGTCAACGTAAATAAGGCCCGTTAGTACCACCTCGATACTGTTGAATGCCCAAAGCGATTTAGCAGTAATAAATCGTGGTAACTGGAGTTATAGAAACTCAGGGAACTATTATGGAGAATTTATAGGCTCCAAAATTATGGTAATTGCGTCTTGTTGAAGACAAACAAGGTGTATAGGATACAGATTCGTATAGGCATACATAGCCTGTAAAGCTTGCTGTACTATAGGCTACAGAGGATATCCAGTGTATTGCGTGGAACTACGAATGCAATCATCGGGCTTCCAAATTAGGTAGAAGGATTTAGATCTGTACAAAGGATCTAATTTCACACCCCCAAATTCGATACGATGCGATGGGATTCTATCATACATGGAATTGAACGATAGCTCAAATAACCGACCGTAACATTTCTGGAATAGTCGACCGCGGTTGAACCAGCGATGGCGTAAAATCAAAAGGGCAGTTTCTAGGTATTATTGTTGTTAACATCCGAACTGCAGTACCATTCTGTATAAATCTCAACGTGAAAGTTTAGGTGATGAGGATTTGATAGCTCACCTATCAAATCCTTATCTTCAGGTGGAATGACAATTCATATGAAAATTACTTCACCTATGTTTCGACAATGATATTAATGAATAGACCAGGATATAATGGCCAAGTATTTAAAAAGAGTGTCTAACACAACAACATATCAATGTGACGCAAACAATGATATTTATAGTGACGTAACACCTTATAACATCGAACAGTCATCAATCAAAAATTAAAGGCAACTTTCTAAACAATTTAACGCTAATAATGTACCCGTTTGCTACTATAGTAAATGGTTAATATTTATAACAGCACGGCCATTACAAATAAAAGGTCGCATTATTCGCTTTACGGCAAACGGACCGTGAAGAGGACGTTTCGCGAATTGCTAAAGAAGTGCGCGGTTTTATGCAGCGCAATCGCGTCCTGTCTTAATTAGGGTTTGCGATTTAATTGAATGTCAACGTGCCTTAATAACTCGTTTGGATTCTGTGGTTGCTCAATGAGTGTGATTGGATTCATGAAGGTAGTTTTGGGAGGCAAATATATGTTGGTAGTACTTTTCTCCTTTTGAGGTAACTTGATCTCTTAACTGGACAGGTGGCATCGGTCGTGTACCTATTTCAAAATTAATTTTAACCAGGTCTTTTTTTCTTGTTGCACCATACAGTCTACTTTTCTCATTATTTTCGTGGTCTTCTCAATTAATTTGGGGTTGGCTCAAATTGTCTTCTTCTATAACACTTCTCTATTCAGTTCATCTCAGAATTCATACCCTCTTTCTAGACAAAGCGCCTTTCAAACAGTCCATCCATCATTCTGCACTGTTGTGCAGTTCAAAAACAAACTGTTTATGAGTAACTTAAATAAAAGGAGGAAGTTCTCAATTCTGTTGTATTTTTATGTTTGTTACCTCAGAGCAACGACATTTTTAGGTATTATATATAGGAGTCTTTCTAAAATAATTATAGGTAAGCCCCGAACACGCTCCATCCACATTGACAAATCTAGTATTAGAAGCCACACAAACCTTGGCATAATCTATGATACACGTGTCACGGTTATGCGTGCTAGACCTACTAAATAATTAATATTAATATCCGCTCTTAGTACCTATGGCCAAACACCTGACAAAATGATGTCAATAAACTGACTTCCGAAACGATATTTACAATTTGAAATGTTTGGATGTGGCCACCTCTGGTGTCAGAGTCAATTAAAGGTGAACGCGCACCTAGACGCACCGCACTCGCCGCACGCGCCGCAGTCATCGCATTTTATAAATCTTTATATGAAATCGTATGCGGCCTCGCGCACCTATCCGCGCCGCACGAGCCGCATTTCAGCAAATTGCTCTAGGTACACGGATTCTACCAGCGCGTGCGGATGACGTCATCAGACTCGGCGGGCGATGCGGGCGGCGCGACGACATGATCCGTATCCGTATGAAAATATAGCGTGCGGCGCGTTCGGCGCGGATAGCGCGGGGCCAAGAGAAAATGCGATGACTGCGGCGCGTGCGGCGAGTGCGGTGCGTCTAGGTGCGCGTTCACCTTAAGCCGCCTCTGGAAACCCCAGAGGCCTCTGACTTGGCTATTTCAGACTCACATAAGTCCAGGTTTCCTCACGATGTTTTGACGGTGTAGGGTCGATGTACCACGGGCAATCAGATTCGCTACCATCTTTCTAAATAGCTTTGTACGCTTGAAGGTTGGTCGTTCGAGAGAAATATAATAATATGTACATTGTGTGTCTGTTCTGTACCACAGTTGACAGTTGTTACATTATTTTCTACTATAACACAGCACATATCATCACGCCTGTAATCCATGAAGGTTTAGACCGAGGTTTTCCTATGTATAGTACCTATGCCCAGATTTCACCATATATCCTATGTAAAAGAAGGCGAGCTCATTGCCATTAAACAGCAAGGAAGGAATGAATTTAAGGAGTGGAATTCCCTGCCGGAGTCTGTGTTGCCTGATAGCTACAATCTAGGGGTCTTTAAGTCAAGAGTGAATAGGTTATTTTTAGGCAAGCGTGTTTCACCGTCGACCACATCATCGCTTACCATGATGAGATTGTGGTCAAGCGCGAGCCCATAGGTTATAAAAAAAAAACCCAGAAAATACACAAGGCAATTCCTGGAGTTCTTAAATACAGGCCTAGGCTTATTTTAGACTACAGATCTCCCACAAATTACAATTTATGTTAAAATATATCTGTCAACGTAAATAGTTAAGACAAGGAAGTAATTTGTGGAGATGAATAAACTTTTTTTTTATTATATTAATAATGGGTGACCGAGCTCTGCTCAGGTGAGAATAGAGAAAACGACGTTTTCTAAAAATTAAACTTAACTAGTCCGATTTATCGCCACCGAAACCCCTGCATACAAAATTTCATAAAACTCGAGTTGAGGATATATAGGTATACATATACTCGACTCTATAAACACAAAATAAATACAAGAATTGTTCGTTTAAAGGTATTAGATAACTACTAAAATATTTCATAACGGAAAATTCAATAACACTTGGTCCGATCCGACAAACGCACCCAGGACCTATAAGGCACATCAGCACGTCGCACTACTAATTCCTACATTATAAATTGCAAATCTATCTGTTATCTTTATTACAGTTGAATGCTATTCCATTTTCAATATAATTGAATCATTAATCTTGACCCAAATAAAAGAACTTCCAAAAATGACTTTAGAATTCAAATGTTACATATTCAACGAGCAATTCCGGTAATTAACTGCACAAAAATGATATCATACATTTATGAACACAAACTATGTCTGACGAAGTTATAATTTTAACAACTAGACGAATTAATTAGGCCACTTGCATAGCGGCATATTAAAGTTAACTATTATGTCATGGAACCATAGATTTACGTAGTAAAAATAGGTCTGTCCGAAAGTTTGCTTAACATGTTCACTGTACAAGAAACACGGCATTTTTAATGTCTCACGCACACGATCGCTCTCGAAGATAGTCGCCCGCTTGGCGAGCTCTCTTCGGTCTAGTATGACCTATGTAGGACCCGCTCTGTCCTTACTACATAAGTAAATTTTGTCAATGCATACAATACCAATACAATGCTCGCAGAACACGGCGCACGGTTGGCGCAGTGGTTGAGTGATTGACTACTGCGCTACGTGTCGCGGGTTCGATTCCCGCACGGAACAATTAGTTGTATGATCTACAGATAGTTGTTCCGGCTCTGGGTGTTGTGTATGTGAGTTTATATGTTTGTAAACGCACCCACGATACAGGAAGAAATTCCTAGAGTGGGGCAAAGCTTTTTTTTTAAAATAAATAAATAAATAATAATAATAAAATGCTCGCAGAACGAATGGTCGTTGAGGCGAAAAGTTCTGGAGTGGTGACCGCGTACCGGAAGACGCAGAGTTGGAAGGTCTCCCTGTAGGTGGAGCGACGACCTGATCAAGCCAGCCGGAGTCCGGTGGATGCGAAACGCACAGTACCGCAGGCTTATTACGTATGAAACAGCAATTAACAATATTTGCGCAGATATTGTACAATCATCGCGCGAATATCGCTTTACGTCAAAAAATTGGAAGGCTGATTTTTGCGAAATAATTGCTCTTCAATCGCGAATCCGCATTATACACTAGCGATGAGCTATAGCCACACCATAATAATTTTACGACAGCACTGCTAAAAATAAAAATCTGTTAACTGAAATATGCATTTATCGCAAGTTGATCGCGATAATTTCGTATTACGTATGGTTTTTGACAACAGAGCGACAGCGATCGGCGAGCAAATGTGGCTGTCAAATTGCGATTACTTTTTCCCTTGTTGTTGGTCGATTGCTAATGGCTCGCTGATGGCTGAGTAGGTACAGAAGTTTTTGAGTTTTTGGCGGCTTTTTTCGTATGTTATTTTGTGGCTACTTTAATCATCCGCAAATTAGAATAATAATATAAGAATAAATATTGAAATAACAAATTCCTAGTAAATATTGTAAATGTCAAATTGGTGTTGTTTTGAGTCTCTAATGTCTACGCAACTGGACTATTTGTTGAATCATTGAAACAGAAGTGATCACGGTAAAGTGGAGGATTTTTTTATATACAGTATAAAAAAATCCTGTGTTGGCTACCTCAGCGAAGCTTATATATTTACTACTAAATACTTACAAACACATGAAAATGTGATAAGTCCGCAATAGGTATCTTCTATAATATATTTTTTTATATGGTAAACACCGATGTCGACTATTCTGCCAATGTCTAAATTCATCATCATCATCTGCCTGGGGTCGGCCAATGTCTAAATTAAATTTTAAAAATCTTTTTTATGTTTCATAGCTCAAATACGAGATAATGTAGTCTACAAAGTGATGTTCTAATGCGTTATCGATTCGATTTCTTAAAACAATCGACAATTCGAAGAAATTTTAATTGATTTTACACATTGACATAATATATGTTAGTAAAACGCAAATATCAAATTTTCACTGCCATATTTACTTTACACAAATACTTTACATCTGCGAATATTAATTTATCGGAATATTGGAGCTAAATAGTAATCAAATTGACTATTGTAATTAAACAGCCTCCACGAAGTGTTGCTCTTTCATAAGCTGGTTAATTCATCAAACGATATATTTTATAAATCATCGGACAGATGAAATAGCTTGTTAAAAGTGACTGTCAAAAAAAAAAAACTTGACTTAAAGGCCTCAGTAGCCAGGTCACTAAATTGATCGCGCAATAATTGTACAATTATTGCTACTTGCTGTTCCTTACGTAATAAGCCCGCCGATCAGTGTGGCGACGCTTGTGAGAGGCCTATGTCCAGCAGTGGAAGTCTTTCGGCTGAAATGATGATACAGTACTACAAAATAACTTATCTCACTACATATTGTGTTCAATGGATACTGTCAACTCTCCATCATCTGTTGGATATAGGCATTTCCAAAGGTACTCCAAACATCCGCTCTTAAACCTTTCACATTCAGACTTGGTCAGATGGATTGCTTTAGTATAGCATATGCATAATATGGTTGCGAGTTACGATTTCCTATTATCATGTTGAATGATGCAAAATGTTGACATGGTTTATTCTGTTTAGACGGAGCCAAGATATCCAAGAACGTAATTTGTTGATATAGCTCACAGAATATTGGCGTGATATTGGAGAGGCCTATGTTCAGCAGAGGACTGCTGAAGACTGGTGAAGTAAGTTGAAGTAAAACAAGCTAACATAAATTGAATAATTTGGAAGTATTTATGGATATTACATATATCATCATCTAAGAAATTGGCGTGACAATGGACCCATGAAATTTTGGCCGGAGAAGGCAACACAAAAAATATTTGAAAATTATGGGACCTTGGCCTAGCAATGGGTTAGTTAAATTTATTTTAAAAATGTCATATGTTGGACAATGCCCACGCAGTGATTACTTTTTGATTAATTAATCACAGACCTTTAAACTGGCATTTAAAGATTGCAGTGAAGAGAGAACTGCAAACTGACATTCCTTTGTCAGCCAAGACAAAGTATGGACATAGTCTCGTCAGTCCCGTACACAACTTGTTTCTCATGTCATGTCTCAACATGTCCATATTAGCGGATGGAACCGTTTACGTTTAAATATAGCGGGGCAGGTGCCAAGCCAGTTTGGTCTACATATCTGCGAGTGCTCTGCAAAGGATGCTTGTTAAAAAAAACAAGTTCAATGCCACTTAAGCCATGCACCCGCCAGTGGGTTTGTAGCCGAAACTAGAGAGAAGCCAAAAAAAAACAGCGGCATAGACAGATGGCTACTTTATAAAGGCAGCTGAATTCGATTGAAAACGGAAAGAGATAAACAGTCTGTTGCAGAGACCAATAATGATGAAGTGGGGACTGCAATAGAATAATTAGATAATCAAATTTATATTGGGGAACATGAAGATACAATTCAATTAATTCTTCTTGAATTCTGTCTACAACCGCGCTTAGGTAGTAAGCGAAGACATTCATAGAAAAATCGATATTAGAGACAGTCAAATGCCCACATTTACAAAGACTTACGAAAAATACACCTACTCCACGTGTATACGGTCACATAAAATAATATCAGCCTGTAACTGACCTTCTGCAGGGCAAAGGCCTCTTATCATACTGAGAAGTGTGAGGGTATTTCAGACTTATACTATTCCTATCAATTTTACAAACATACCACCTGTTTATAATAACATTATGATGACCAACAAATCGACCGCATTGTCTGGTCACCTTGAGTGTGTGACAAAACAAACACAAAGGTTATGTTGCCGAGGTGACACATGTTTCAGTGGAAACTACAAATTATTCACATGAACTGACAGCTGAAGAACATACCGTAACATGAAGTAACCTCAAGCCTGTAGTCTCTGAAGAAGTAGACAGAGGTGTATCGGTACAGCCTTAATTCACAGTCCATGTAATAGGAGGTAAGTCTATTGGCATTAACCAGGCACAAATTAAGACAGGCCGCTACTGCCAATAATATGCCATATTTTTTTTCGCATAAGAAATGATTCTGAGATAATTAACAAATCCTGATCTTATCTAAGCTAAGAGTTGAACATCCTATTCATAATGTATATTTGAAAAGGCCATTCCAATAAATTAACAGACAGATTCAAAATAAATGCGTGGCACGTGGATGTGAGCCGGAACAACTCAATGCCTAAGTATAAAAAACATAAAAAGCGATATTTATTGGAAACATATTGATGACCTCAGAAGTTTTCAATGCCTTTTTAGGTATACCAAACTCAATGGTTTTATTTCAATTAAAACTTCACAGGGACTAAATTTTCAAGGTCGGCTAGACAAAATTATGAGTTCCAAGCGTAAATCTACAGAGTCATCGCTTTAGATCTACGCTTTGGAACACAATCAACCAGTCGTGCTTGATACTAAAAGGGCTATTATCGTTTACATAAACATTCACATTCGCATTTGATCTCAGACGTAATCCGTAAAACAAAAACATTTTTGTAAAAAAATTTACATTGACTCTCGCCGAGATGACTCTTAATTTGGAAAGGCTTTTAGAAAGAAAGAAGAAAAAGAAAGAAAAAGTGTTTATTTGTCACAACACGACATACATACAATATAAGAACATACTTATGCTAAACCCTTAAAAATATTATTAGTAGTACTTAAATTATGTTAGTGAAGACGAGAAATAAATCAAACAATAATTACTATATAACCTACATTTTTTTATGATTTAAAAGAAATAGGGTGACGAATATGTCAGGCAGATGCATGTCGTGACTGTGGCAAGAAGGCTTCCACTCAGCATAATGCTGTGCCGTGGAGACCCACAGCACGGCGCTGATTTTCAGTGGTGGTTAGCCCCTTGAGTGTTAATTAGCAGACACAATAGAAAAATCAACTGTCTTTAGCCGATTCGGCGATCTAGACGGTCACAATTGGTCTTTAGTTTTCATCTACAACCAATTAGTCTATCCCCATTCGTTTCAACAAACAAACAATACCCAAAACCCATAAAATATTTCTGGAACAATTGATTGCATATAACTGCTGCCGTTGCAAATAACATTCTGCAACATTGGAGCGTGGTGTAATCTATCTATTTGCATGTGTTACAGGCTTCCGAACGAAATGAACGCACTCGTGATGTATTGTTGAATTCAATTTACGTTTTTATTTCGGTTTTGTGAATTATGTGTTCGTATATGGGTCAGTGAAGTTTTGTGTTGAAACTAAAAGGATAAAGTGTGGCAGTATTTTATTTATATACAGGATAAACGTATACACGTGTATTAAATACTAGATTGTGCCAGCGGCTTCGCCCGATTGAAAGTCGCAAATTATATCAAGGGATAAACGTAGGATACAGTATAAACGTGTTCTCTGACCTTGTCTTGCCATGGGATATCCAGCAACAACTAAACGTATTTCGCCCGCTTGGTGGATAACTGGCCACTCCTCACAGATAGGCCTGTATCCCAGTAATGGCAACGTTATAGGCTGATTATGCTATGGTTATGATAATTTATGATATTATGGTCTGGTAAGTCCTCAGTCGGATATGCACTGACCTAATGGTTTTGTCCTTCAAACAAGACTGGTGCTAACCATCATGATCATCATCTTCCTACCCTTGGTCCATGTTACTTGGGATCGGCAACACGTTTTCTTCTTCCATACCTCCCTGTCCCCCGCCACGCTATCACTGACTCCCTTTTCTTTTATATCACTCCACACACAGTACATCTATCTTTTCCTTGGCTGTCCACTTCCTCTCCATCCATCCACATTTATATTCATAACTCTTTTAGTAACATGCTTTTCATCGCTCCTCATCACATGACTATACCAGGATAAACGGTTCCCTTTAACTTTTCTGTCACTGGCGCCATTTTCAAACTGCCTCTAATCTCTTTCCTCACTTTATCGATATTCTCATCTATGCTATTTGCAATCTCTTGTCGTCTGTCTTTTTCACAGCCCATCATTCTGATCCATTTAGTATGACAGATGCTAACTATGGTAGTAATAAAAGTAAGGATTGCAGCACGAGTTTGTGTACTGTTGGTGTAAACATCTATCACCCTACTGAATTGCAGGGCAAAGGCTAACCCCGAGACTTCTAGTACTAACCTAACGCGGATGGTATCTTGTCAGTTTCGGTTTTCTGCAATGTAGCTCCTAAGTATATGTATGTGATGACCACGCAAGGCCGGAAATTGCACTCTAGGTAAATCCGGAATGATAAGTAACTGCAGGCCACAGTTAATTAGTCATTTAGTGATAACATTTAGAGCAAGACGGTTTCCCCAAATCGTATTCATATTAAAAGGAACCGTATCCTTCCTGGTATTTATGAAGTGTTTTGGGAAATACTCGGGTATTTCGTATTGACTCATCAAAAAACGATATGCGGCTTCCTCAGTAGCTATGCAAATCTCCATATTTAATTTTTTCATACCGTGAAAGTCTCTGCCATTTATTTAAATGCCATAATTATACCCAGCGATATATAGCAAAATCAAGTTCACTAAAATTGTCCTATAATTGCACACTCCTAAAACTATACCATTTAAGAAGAATCACTATTCTATTCGCAGAGGTCGACCCCTCATTACTTTGCTAACCTTTGCACTCGATAACCTGGAGCCCAGCCGTGCCTCCAATGCAATGTTCTACTAATACCAGCATGTGTTGATGTTGCAGCTAACTTGTTGAATAAGACAGAAAGCGATAAAGCTAGACTGATTATGACAAAGAGATTTGGAATATGACCATCGATAATAATCAATGTTAAGGTAAAAATTAAATACGACCAATCGACTATCAATCAATAAGGCAACAACGGTAAACATCTCAGACTGTAGGTTTTGTAGACTTATTGGAGGCTGGAACGGACCTGAATTATGGCTAAGGTTCAATAAACTTGACGCACATTTATGATTAGGAAGACCATTGAAGATACTGCGTTAAAATGCGCTGAGTATAACTGTGAGGCCATCTGAACCTAGCGTTAATTTACAACTTCTTACAAATTTAATTAAAAGTGATCTTTAATCACGTATCAAAACCCGTCAAACCAATCTCAATAAGTTGGCCTGTCAAATACCTGACAAATCCTATCCACTCATCTCATAAACAAACTCCCTTGAACGAAAATCCCCTCTACCTTATTCTTACATTTCCTGCAACCATCACAAGTAGTTCAGCCTAATACATATGTAAAGCTGAACGCTTCGCAATAACAACACTCCATCAATACTCGCTAGATCTGAACCCGCGATATTTAGCCAGAGGAGCGGAGAGCGTATGTTTAATGTAACGAGGTCGAAACTACACAAGTATATAGCCATGGGATATGATGAAGCAGAAGGACAACTAGAAGTGCAAGTGATAATGGTTGTCTAAAAGGCCTAAATGTATGGGATAAACTAACGCTATCGAAAGGAGACGTGATTAATCACAAAGATTTTGCCTATTCCGACTATCCCTTTGTTTAACCAGAGCTAAAGAACTAGAAAACTTTTTCGACACGCGAACGACCGCAGGATAGATGCAGAGCTAAGGCCCTAAGGGTCAATCTATGCAAGATGAAAAGGGGCCTCCCTTTTCATCTTGCATAGATGAAACAGGAGAACTGACCAAAGAAAAAATTTATAATTTTAAAAATATCTATCCGCCACACGCGAAGCAGCGTGAGGGGAAGCAACAGGATAAGATAAGGACAGCAATCAAAATGGAATTACTATACTAGAACTAAGACGACACAGATATCTGAACAGATCCTAGCCTCTATCATCTAAATGGATGACATATAGGATCTGGACTAAGACCCTAAATAGTCTACAGTTTGTATTCATGTCCCTACGTATATCTTGGGCTCTTATATCGGGTTGACATAGATTTTTAGGGTTCCGTACCCAAAGGGTAAAAACGGGACCCTATTACTAAGACTCCGCGGTCCGTCTGTCTGTCTGTCTGTCTGTCACCAGGCTGTATCTCATGAACCGTGATAGCTAGACATTTGAAATTTTCACAGATGATGTATTTCTGTTGCCGCTATAACAACAAATACTAAAAACATAATAAAGTAAATATTTAAGTGGGGCTCCAATACAAGAAACGTGATTTATTTACCGTTTTTTGCGATAATGGTACGGAACCCTTCGTGCGCGAGTCCGACTCGCACTTGGCCGGTTTTGTAAGTAAAGCTATAATGATTGTGATTAAGTGGACCTTCTGAGTTGTTCTACTTGATTCCTGGGAATAGGGACTGCATTAATGTTCACTGATGTATCACGCCGAAATATAGTATCATTGTTGGTGAAATAATTGGAGAATATATAACTTGGGTGTTGTGAGAGGCGACTAAGGTTGGGCTGCAGCATCTACTTAGGTAAGTGTGTTAGTATTTTGAGGTAAATTGCCAAGAAGTGGGGAATTATGGGAACGTTTCAGCACGACATTTCAGAGTTACTAGGAGACGTTATAATTTGGGCAATATGAATAGTTATTGGTCATGCGGGAGGAAAAAGATAAGTAAATACTACAGTAAAAATTGTGATATTGATCACAATCGAGGATATTGAATTCGTATCTATTAAAATAAGGAAAGCCATGAAGGATAAAATTAAAGCTTCGGTATTGGTAGGTCTTCCAGCCACTGATAAATGATGACGATTATGAAGTCAATAGATGTGACAGCAATGACGTCACTGCAGCGTAATTCTCTACCAACGAAAATAAATTTAGATTTACCATAAGAGGTATATTTAAATGAGAACTTTCAGGTTAAAACATAATAACATTTATTTTTCTGTTTCAGAACGAGCCACAATCTCTTCACCTCGCACAAATTGTGGAGCACTTCCTCATTTCAGTTCAATTGTGTGGTACAGTTATGTCTCATTCGTGCAGTCGGTACGATTATTAGGCTTATTTCCTCATATTGCCTTATTTTAATTCGTATGCAGATTGGAATGAATAGTTAGTTCAGTTTCAGTTCTATAGTATTTACATGTGTTAGCTTGCAAAACAACCACTATGGATAATAAATTAATACAGAAATTCCAGTGGTCCACCTGGAGCCCCATGAGTCTGCACAGATATTCAAGAGATCTATCACATAGAAAAATACACTGATACTGCGTAAGAGATAAATAGCGGTCTACAACATTCGATTCCATTAAGGCCAGCCTTCATTGTAAATTATTTGTATTAATACATTAAGACAACGATGTTCAAGACAGTATGTAACGTGTACCTTCCTAACATGTAGAGCAGAAGCCAACCGTCATATCGGATTATCCCCATTACATACATGACCCAGTTATCCCCATACGTCATGCTGACCTGAGAAATGACGACCAATCTTTTCTAAACCAATCCGATATAATCTGGCTTCGTGTACTACAAAGAAACTGAAAACAAACAATTAATTATCATCTTCAGATACACAAAGAAGAGTAGGTACTATTTTAATCCGACCCACTAATAAATAATACGAAGCAGTACACAAACGCCCACGCTTCTAACAAAATCTAAACGGCCGTGTCCACACGTGGCCAAAAGACGATATTTTTATCTTTTTTAATCGTCTCCGTGACCGGTCAAGCGGGATGACTCAGTTTGTGGGCACGAAACGAGCGGTGAGCTAAGCGGAGCGATGACTTTGCGCGACCGTATGGAATTACATATTCCATAGCTGTTTTCCTTGCACGACCAAGACCCTTGCTCAACCCAATCCGCGCCGCTAGGTCTGACTCTGTATCTTTAAATTCGTCCCTAATTGATTGAAATTCGATCCTGTGCTTGCTTTGATTGCTGCTAACCCCCCAACTACGCCCTAAGCCGAGAATCATACCCCACAGGGGATACCCATAGAGTGAAGTCGCGTAGATTTTTAGCTTTGTTGTCCTTATATGGAGGCATTAACTTATTATGGTGTCCAAAGGTAAGTCTGAACATGCACACAAGTTGACCTGCAAGAGGCCACTCTATAAAATCGCGTTGATTCCACCGCTCGTTTCGTGGCCGCAGTATTACCAGCATTGTGACGTCACCACCTCGAAGACGCGACACAAGTGTGGTATGTCTGTAGTTCGTGTATCAAAACATTAGAAACATTTTCAACAATGGTTTACATACAATAACAAATGGCTGTCGTATGTCATTCAAATGGTGGTTCAATGTATCTCTTGTGAGTTTGGGTGATAAGTTTAATAATTTATAAGGATATTTGGGTTTATATTAATGAAGATGTAATGTGTCATTACTTTTTGCTCGCCTCTGTTAAAGACGTTATTTATTTTCTGATAGTTTACAACGGCCAAATATGAAATGTCTTACACAGTATTTATCGTTTTGCATAGAAAATCTGCTGAACAATGCAGTTTAAAAATTATAACCGCTGTTTCTGATTTGAGAAATTCGCCAAACATTAGCATAAAAGCAATGTTGGACAAGTTCTCAATAAAAATATGTATTTCTATTTTAAATCCGGGTGTTGGTTTATTATTATTTTATGAACATATGTCTACATTTGAACGAATTAAATTACAATTACTTTTCATTGTCATTATTTACTATGTCCATCTATACATTCGAATTAGCTAATTAAATTACCATGATGATTAGCAATAATTACTAAACAATAAAACAAGTATAATCTGCCAATAATTAATTTACATACGTTCATTTGTTTTATTTACATTATAACAAAATGTCTAGCTTTCATACAAATTATCATATTATTATTGGTACTAGATGACCCGGCAAACTTTGTTTTGCCATAAAAAGACCAAACATTTATCTACCCTACCCTACCCTACTACCCTACCCTACACTACCCTAACCTACCCTACCCGACCCTACACTACCCTACCCTACACTACCCTACCATACCCTACCCTACCCTACCTTTATAGCCTATGTCCTTTCCCAGGTCTCAAACTATCTTCATACCAACTTTCATCTAAAGCGGTACAGCGGTTTAAGGGTGAAAAGGTAACAGACAGACAGACAGACAGAGTTACTTTCACATTTATAATATTATATTTATTATATGCTTTATTGTACACCATAAAATAACATTATAAAAAGAAACTTAAAATTAATACAAATACAATGGGCGGCCTTATTTATCGCTTTCCGCGATCTCTTCCAGGCAACCTGGAATATTAGTATGGATTGAGGGGATGAATTCTCTAATTCCCATACGCTCCTTCTTCTCACTTTCCTAATACGAACCTAACTGCCATTTAATGAAACAAGTACATCCTTAACTTTCATACAACATAATTTTTGGACAGTTTTGAAAAATAGGGCCCATACAAAAATGTCCATGGTAATTTTATGTTTATAGCCTCAGCAAATTTAACTAAATAGAATATTAAAAAAGCTACTCAATAACGGAACAATGTATCGACCATTAATAATCTACCTCCATTTGTTTTTAGGCCTTTTTCTTTCCAATGGACATGTTAAGGTCGTGATGACGTCACTGTTACATTAAATATTCAATTTCTATATTTATGATGTCATAGCAACGACCTTCGTTATAAAGTGACATCAAAATTTTGTGAAGGCGCGTGGGCGATTTTATTGGGTAAATTGAATTAAGTATTGGAGGCGAATATTACCTACCCATCGTCAAGCAAACATAAATTATTAAACAAGGGTGTTTTGGAACTTTAAAGTGAAATAGGTTCTTCTGTAACTTCAGTAGCACCCTGTAGGATTTTGGTTTATTGATATTTTTCTCGGTTTATAGCAATACACTCACCACTATTACATGGAACTGCCTCTGCTTTTACGAAAATACCCTGTGGAACCCTGTAAATTGCCCTAATGAACACACTCTAACGTTAAAGCTAGGGTTTTTTTGTCACTTCTCTCACCTCAGTCCTTCCCTTCTTCTCTCTATATCTTCTTCTTCCCGTCTGCCTCGTCCTTAGGCGAATATATACGTGATGTAATGTTAGATATTATGTTGCTTTTACTCTTTTGTTGTTGTCTGTAGCAAAATATCTCTGTTACTAATTTATTTGTACCTTTTAACAAGCAAGTCCGGATATTTATTTTTTTATAGATAGGCTCGCGCTTGACTACTATCTCACCTGATGGTAAGTGATGATGTGGTCGACGGTTTAGCACGCTTGCCTAGAAGTGCGCTTGCTTAGAGACCCCAGTTTATAGCTATCGGGCAACACAGACTCCGGCAAGGAATTCAACTCCTTAGCTGTACGCATAATGAAAGTATTTCCAAAACGTTTAGTGCGTATATCTATACAATAGTCATGTTCGCTACCATAGACTTGGGTTTCTTGTATTTTCCTTATCTGACCTTGTCTGTGATCATTAAAAACTAATCACGAGTGCGTTGTTGTTAAGAGTGTTGCCACGTTATTTTGCAAAAAATGGTTTTGATCGTCGTATAAATTAACCATCCATTAGTAGGTAGCTCTAAATGTTCTCTTCTTTTTCTTGTATGTAGCTTTAGCTATTAATTGACGTTGTATTTTAATTTAAAGATAGATAGCAAATCTCTGCAGCCTGAGATTTTGTTTGTATCCAACTCTATTTAGGAACATGCCATCTTTTTTCGTGCCGCACACTGTGCCTAGCAGCGCTTGCGCATTGGAAAGCCTATGTTCAGTCCGGCCAATACGATTGAGGAGTACCTACTGTAGTTTCTTCAAACAGCCTTGCCCTTTTACTCTATCACGAAGAAACAATCTAAATAAATGCCTAAATATATAATTGCAGTACTCCTTTACTAAAACATTCACTTAGGTATCGCCACGTTTACGTAAAATCGGCCAATAGACTTCTGCCTTTATCCTACACTCATCATCTTCCTGCCCTTATCCCATCTTATTCGGGTTCGGCGCAACAAGTTTTCTTCTTCCATACCGTCCTGTCCCCTGTCACGCCATCACTGACTCCCTTTTCTTTCATTTCACCTCTCACACAGTCCCTCCATCTTTTCTTTGTACTTCCTCTCCCTCTCCAAATTTATATTCATAACTCTTTTAGAAACATGTTACATCCCACATCCTCACATGACCATACCAGGACAACAGCCAAACGCCTTTATCCTACACTGTTTATGAATATTTCTTCTTTAAATATTGTTTTCTTCAGGTGTTCTGCCAGACAGTCAGTCGCTATTCCAAATTATTATGCAAGTTGATGCAAATTAAACTAGATTTTTAACAATGTTTCTAGCACAAGTTTTTTTCATTCCAGGATGAATGAACCGGAACTCCAAGTGCCATCAGATGTCGACTACTTCGGCTAATTTATAGAGAAGTCAAATATTTTAATTGACTAATAATAAATTAAAAGACACCTGTGCTGTGTGCGTGCTATAGATACGTAAGTTAGAGACAAGACTAGAATTCTAGATTTAGCATTTTTGAGTACAAGACATTTATAATGTATGCAGACTAACATTATACAGGATTTAGAAATACCCACCTGTGTTAAATAAATTTGTATTACTATGCAAAAGTTATTTTTGTTTCTATTTGTTGACCAGTTTCACGTGTTTTTAATTTTAATTAGGTAATTAATTTACCAGTTAATTGGTATATAAATGATAACAACATTGATTATGGAAGTCATCGATAGATGGTAATCTATTATTGGAACAGGTATTTACAATACTGATATTTTGAATTGGTGTTTGCACAAACAGCTAGAATAGGTTCTATGTAAAAACAGGTTCTCTATATTTAAACTACATTATACTAAAATAGATAAAATAAACTTCATTGTACACCAAGCCAAAGCCAAGACAAGAATCTCTTTGCCGGAGCTTGGCTCCCAAGGGCCTATCTATACCCCAGGAAACGTGCGAAAAGCAATCACAATAATGTTTGTAACTTTCTAACAGTAAATGATCTATCATACTCGGATCAGTGCTTTCAGAGATCACCTCCTCCAAACAAACAAAAAAATATACCTCTTATAAACTTTGCTTGGTTCCTTTGAAATGTTGGACCAGTATGACAAAGCTTCTCAAGAAGGAGAAATAAAAGACAACAGGCCCGACAGCCCTCGACGAAAGGAGAGCCTACCCAATCAAAAATGGGAAAAGACTCATCACATATTCATCCTACAGATATTACAAAGACTACATTGTACTTAGGACCCCAATACCTTATCTCAATACCTAAATTTAAAGCCAACATTCCCAGCCAAAACGCAAAAAGGCGAAAAAAATGTAGCATAATAATACCAAGTAAATCAAAGCGAAACAAATGATAAGTTGAGGTCATCGCTCGTGCTCGCCGGCACCGGACGGGTGATATCTGTCGCGCGATAACCTAGCGACCGTCTGTACAGGCCTTTATCTTGTAGGAGGCTTGGTACTGCTGTAAGCGGAGAGGGAAATTTGGTGTTGTTGAAAGTCCTTTTGAATGAAACGTCCTCGAAAATAGAGTGGTTCGTCATGACAACGGAGCAAGACTACGAAGACTAGTAATGTTAATTAATAACAAGCTTCAACAGTTCTTTGAAGGCTGAATCGAGTTAAGGAAATTACCTATCATCATCATCATCAGCCTTTCACTGCTGGGACACAGGACTCCTCTCTGTAAGAGAGAATGGGACGTAATCCACCACGCGGGCCCAGTACGGGTTTTGGTTCTAGGATATGCCGGTTTCCTCACGATGTTTTCCTTCACCGTTTAAAGAGCATGGTGATGAAATAATTTACATAAAGTAAAGCGCCTGCCTGGGTTCGAACTCTGACCTACAACTTGTAAGGCGCGGCCGCTACCACTGGGCCACCACTGCTCCAAATGACCTATAATAGGGTCCAAAATTTAAAATGTGTAGATTAGTCATAACATTAGTAATTTATTTCTCAACAACATACATTGTTTATTCTCATTAACATGTCTTTAACTAATGTAAATAATGTGTTGGCCGTGTTATGTAAAAGTAAATAAATAAATTGTGAAGAAAAAAGTAAGCAAAATAGAACAAAACCATAAAAACTAGTCTGTTCTTGCCGAAGAAGATGGCGAGACGAGCTGGAACTGGACAAATGAGACGACCAGTGGTCCATTTTTGCCCTGAATCAAAGAAGCTGGAATTCAAAGCAAGAGGCCTTAATATGAGATCATGCACGCTTAAAGAAATCGGTAGATATATCCTTACACTAATGGAAAGTGGCACAAGAGAACAGTCTACGGTCGATAAAGTGGGTAAATGTGAAAATCGATGTGAATTAAGCACTATATTTGTTCTTCTTATATAGAACAAAATGGTTTGCCCGAACACAAATTTAATAGCATTCATTACAACCGTTGCAAACCTCCTAATTCTTAGAAGAAAACTATAAACTACCCAATTTTACAACCAACTGAGTGGTTCCGGAGATTATCTCAGACCATCAAACCCATAAACATCAAATTATATTGCAATAAATCGCTCTCTAGCCCAAACACTTTCACAGCAAACTCGCCTACAGTCGAAGCTAAGGCATAGCCGATACAAAACCAAATTAATTGAACTAGTAATTGTTGGAGAAACAAAAGCATAAGAGGTCAAGATGAATTGGATGTTTTGGTAAACATTTTG
The DNA here is from genome assembly GCA_949775005.1 of Orthosia gothica. NCBI lineage: Eukaryota > Metazoa > Arthropoda > Insecta > Lepidoptera > Noctuidae > Orthosia > Orthosia gothica. The sequence continues at coordinate 73,113 of CATKRY010000219.1, forward strand.
CTTGCCCACTCGGCAGATAAGTAGCGTTATGTGGTCATTAAAAGAGATGTCCAGGGTTACTGAAAGGTGGTCTGATAATGGATGGTTTTGGCTAATTAAGCTGTTTTTAGTATGTACGTTTGTAAATTTTGGTATATTTAATGTTGATTTAAATAGCTAAAGACGGCAATAGGATGTAGTTTCAGTTTCGATAAATAGGCAGTTACTTCATCTCTGTAAGATAAACTACATTTATAAACAGGATATACATTTGCAGTTTTCTTATATGAGATAATCATACTTAGTTTAAGTGTGTCAAAGGAATTATTTTTATTTACAAGACCAATTCCTACAGATTCCTAAACCTGAATAGCACATTGGCCTTAACGAATAAAATAGAACAAACATTTTATCTAATCATTTGCTCCTTATATTAAAATTACATTATTTAATTATCTATTATGCATGTGTTTAAAATTTTCAACGTTGCTACAGTTCAAAGTTCACCAACGGCATTTATCGCTTTGGGAACAAAAACCACAGCTCGCTTACATATCGTTTGATCCGGCAAATCTATCCATGATTTTCAATCTCACGTAGAGAATCCAAATCAATTGCATACGAGCACAACACGACTATGGCGTGAGAAAACCGCACATTCGATAATAAATCCAGATTCGCATTGAGAGCGGAGAATATATCGCTTACTGGGCTGTAACCGCAATCTGTTCTCGAGAACAGAGTCACAGAACATACCTAGTTTATGGAAGTTGAGCTTCTTGTGAAAGAGAAGATAATTAGGACAATACCTATCATTGCTTCAAACAATACATCTGCATAGCTTTTTTTTATTCGTTGGGAAATCATCCAATGACTTCTCCCGATGTGGGTGAAGCGGGAGGGCATGTCAGACTTTACTGACTAAAACCCACCCGTGTTCCTTCAGTTGCTTGATCCAGAGCCGCGGTAATTCTTTTTCAAATTTATCCGCGACCCATAGTTGCATAGCTGCGTTTTCGATTAAACATCCACTGTCTATTTTTAGCCTCTTGACAACTAATGTTAGACACATTCATTTACAAAATTCTTCCAACTAGCCAATGTACGGACAGAAACAAAAGAGACCACGATGAGAATGACGCGACGACTTGGATGTCTTCTTTTGGAAATTGGAAAGAAGTGACACAGAACCGGTTATGATTGAGAATAATGGAAGGAGGAGGGAGCATCTGTAGGACAGCACAGGCTTACTGTAACTACAATAGCCAAGATATGAGAAAGCTGGGTTATTAATGCATTTTGATTGGTCCTGGCAATTGATTGACAGGATTCAGGACTAGACTGATGCATCTATTCTTTATTTGCGTCTTATTCTAAATCTTAAGTTAAACCAATGTAGATTTTAGAGGAGACGCCACTACTCTTAATTGCGTCTTTGCTTATAATACATAAAATGTAATAGTCGAAGATGAAAGGATACGAGACTGGGTGTTGCCAAGGGATAATACAAGAACACATGAGTGAGTCTTCATCTATATATCTGAGGTTCGCTACGTATTTGTAATCTCCTGGCTGTTGCAGATGCTATTACCGGCGACGGGAACTGAGTCCCCATGAGGTGGGATGTCTGTCTATTTGCCAACCACATAACAAAACTTTTCCTTTGGAATTGATTGAGGGATTAGAACGGCAATCGTTTCCGATCTATCTCTAGTTTATGTGTTGAAATAGACTAACAAATACTCATGCCACGATGCGCTTTATTTTATTTTGCGCTTTTATTAGCTTGGTATGTATGTATCTATGAAACGGAATCTTTGAACGTGATTTTCACCCACTTCAAAACGTCTGATTAATTTGACACTTTGCTCACTTATCAAGGACCGATGACAATGCAATAATTTAAATAGTTTGTCCCATTATCCTTACCAGAATCTTCCGGATTAGCGATTGAAATAAATAATAGTTTCAAAAAACTAAAAAACACGCTTTAATAGAAAACCAAACTAATAAAAAACCTTTGTACAATAAAATACTAGACTTCCAAATAAAAAAACTACAAAGTGAAAATAACTTTCTTTTTGGAAGTCGGTGTCTTTGGTAGATACTATTTTTTTGCATTATGGACACCGACTTTCAAAAAGAAAGTTATTTTTCATTTTGTAGTTTTTTTATTTGGAAGTCGATAGTATTTTTTTGTAAAAAGTTTTTTTGGTCTAGATGGACCGATGACCTGCCGGTCGATTCTGTAGACTTCTCACTGTGATGTATTAGGTGTTCAAACAGTGTTGACTGTTCGACAATCGTTATCTCTGATAGAATACCGCTTTGTTTAGAATACATCCTCTGCTTTCTAAGAAAATGTATTCCAAGTGCAGTAGCAACAGTTTTGTGACTACAACAAAACTATCAGCATTGTTCCAACAAAGTTCCATACCGGAATTAAGCGTGGCGTTTTGAGTCTGGTCAGTAAATACGCCCCTGCTGTTCAATGATAGGAATCCTAACCTACACGCGAATTATCTTCAAAATGACACAGTATTAGAGCTACCTATCACAAACACAATGCCTAAACTGTCATGTCCCAACCGCTATGATTGACAGTCGATTAAACATGTCTGCCGCGGGCTAGATCGCATTATTCAAATGTAACGGCCAAAATATATCGACAATACAATTACTAGTATTGTGGTCAATCGACCTCTAGTTTAATTGAAACCAATGAGTTTGATATTGGCCAATTTGAATTGTGATAAGTAGGTACTATTCATTCTTTGGTAGAAACTTAAGGCGTTATGTAACCCGTTTTATCAGTACTTATAAAGCGATTTGTAGGTATTAGAGTGATTAATTTCATGGATCTAGAGCTCTCTAAGAGCTGTCTACACCGTGTGAAGTAACTAGATCACATGCTAAGCTAGATTAAGTAACGTATCGCATTCCCTAATTCTACAGCTAAAACATTCACGACACTTCTCGATCACTATTACCTGCACCGAACGAAGGTCTCGAACCCACAACTGTTTTTTCGATTTGGTGACGAACTGGGAATAGTTGGAGCAAGAAGTCAAAAGGTGACACCATGACCCATGGCGACAAAATATACACTTTTTATTTGGCATTAGTACCCTGCAGCTAAATGCATTTGCATCCACTAGTAGAGCTATTATTTCGTATAACAGAATACCTAATTGAAACCAATAACTTAAATATTGACCAATTTATAAAACAAATGTTTCTAATTTGCTATTCGCCCGTTATAACTCCTTTTTAGACACAAACTCGTTTCGGTAGTTCCAAAGTTATTATGAACAGAGAGATAAGGTTATAACTAAATTAAATGGCAGTTGGCAACATTGTATTGTTTCTTATCCCGTCATGTTGCCTGCTTGTTGCTGAATATCCGTTTTGCTGATAGCTCTAGTAGGCTTATTAGGCTTATCAGGGTCTTGTTTACTACAATGTAGGCATTATTAATGTTCTGAGATAGAATTTACATAATACTTAGGTGCCTACTGTAAATGTAAGTACTGAATTTAAAACAAGATCACAATTATGAAAATATATTTGTCTAGGAAAGCCATCAGCATTATTAGCCATCTTAAACCTAGATAATGGCACGATCTTGGCACGTGGCGTTCAATTTTTTTTATTTTTATTTATAGGCTAGAATATTATGACTATCTCACTTGATGGTAAGCAGTGATATGGTCGAAGGTAGGTAAGTACTACGCGTACCTATCTCATAGAATCAAGGAATTGATTTATGTATTAATGAATAAAAACAGTACGCATGTACTTGAGTAAGTGCATAATGGCATATAACAACTGCCTGTTTGCTCTTGCATGTTTTAAACGTATTGAAGTGGACTGTATTGTTGGTTCGGTTGGAGACTCGTTGAGGAAATGAAAATACTATCGTGATTCGTATCTTCAATTTATTCCTTACTTGTTACTCCTTGTAGAGCGGAAGACCGACTGTGTCTCTGCCTACAAGCGGGCCGGCTTTTATACAAAAACCGCTCGGCGAGAACAATGGCGCCCCTACTTTGCAACTGTATTCAAGCATGGCACCACAGAAATGCCGATTTTATAAAACTTATCTTACTTAAATATACACAAGTTATACATTTCCTTAATCTACATACTTAATTCTACATAGGAAAAATATAAAAGGTGTACAAAGGTCAACACAAAAATCTTAATCTAGATTCCTCCTTACTCCAAGTATTAAACTATGACAATATACATAATCTTATCTAATTAGCTACCTTTTCTCTAAATCTTATGTATATTTCAAGTTTTATTATACTACTACTACTACTCTAAAATTCACATGGCCCATACATGTGTCATTTTACACACGTGGTCAAACACGTGGACGTGTTCATTTATTTTTGTAACAAAGAAGAAAACTGCGAGACAATCCCAACTAACTATCTATCTTTTCTCTAGTTCTTATACACATTACAAGTGTAGATAGCTTTACTCACATGGCACCTACGTCAATCCTACTTTAAATATTCACATGTTAATTTCTAAGTTACAAGAAAGCTAAGAGACAATGCTTACGGTACATTGTGTCCGGCCCAACCAGGCCACACAATGGGACATTACAAGGGACGGAGTTCGTCTTATTTTCTCACGCCGCTTCGTGGCAGATGGCCATACTTTCATACAAATTTTAATTACGGTCGAGGAATATTAGTCGGGCCCGGAACATTAAGCATTGATTTTAAATAACATTTTATAACATTGAAAAAGGCCGACAGAAGGTCTATATTGCAGTCATTCATAGACCCGCTAAGAACCCAAGAAATGTGCAGTAATAAAAAGCAATTAAGGAATTTAGCGTGGGAAGTGTCCATTTCTAAAATTACCACGAAAGCCGTTGTCGTTTACAGTTCTCCCCCCGGCGCAGCTCGCGTAGCCTACTTCGTTGACACGACGACGAGCTTGCTCACGGGGCGTCGAAAGGTGCCGGTCCTGGTGCGCACCTCGACGACTCTGATGCCGCCATCCGGTCCGCGATGCGTGCGCTCGACGATTCCCATCGGCCATGTGTTCCGTGGCAGCGTGTTGTCGACCACGAGGACCACGTCGCCGGCTTGCATGGGTCGCACGTCGTTCCGTGGCTCGCCGCGAGGAACCAACGTGGGCAGGTACTCGCGTAGCCATCGTCGCCAGAAGTGGTCAGCGAGCGCCTGACTAGCTCGCCAAGTCCTCCGGTCATCCTCTTCGCAGGGTCCTGTCGTCGGCAGCCCCTTGGACGACCACAACAAGAAGTGGTTGGGGGTTAGGGCCTCGGGGTCGCTGGGATCCACACTGACGTGTGTCAGCGGTCGCGCATTGATTGAGAACTCAGCCTCAGTGAGCAGAGTCCTCAGTACTTCTTCCGCCGGCGCCTTCTCTCGCAGGGTCACGCTGAGCGCCGTCTTCACGGAGCGCACCATACGTTCCCACGCACCGCCTTGGTTGGGCGCGCCGGGAGGGATGAAGCGCCACTCCAAGCGATGCAGTAGCCCCTCATCTCGCAGGGCAGGTATCCACTCGGCGTAGGCGTGGCGTAGCTCCTGGTCGGCTCCGCGGAAATTAGTCGCGTTGTCGGAGTACATCACCCTCGGCCAGCCCCTGCGCGCGGCCATTCGTCTCAGCGCCATGATTGCTGAGTCGGTGGAGAGTGAAGCGACAAGCTCGATGTGCACGGCGCGGGAAGTGAGGCACGTAAAGAGTGCGCCCCACCTCTTCTCTCGGCGGCGTCCTACCTTGACCATTATTGGCCCGAAATAGTCCACCCCACAGTTGGTGAACGGGCGGTGAAAAGGGTCAAGGCGGGCTTGTGGCAGGTCTCCTGTAGCTGGTGTTTGCGGCATCGCCCGCCTCGTCTTGCAGAAGGCGCAGCTCCTCTCGACAGCGCGTACCGTGGGTCGCAAGTGAATGACCCAGTACCGCTGTCGTAGGTCGTTCGTCACACGCTCCCTATTGGCGTGGCCCGCAGCGCAGTGCTCCCGCAACACGAGGAGCTTAGTCAGCTGATGGCGGCCGTCGAGTATAATAGGCCGCTTCATCTCGGTCGGTGCGGGAGAGGCCTCGATCCGGCCCCTCACCCTTAAGACACCGTCATCCAGCATTGGATCCAGCCTGTACAATCGACTCGCCCTCGTGAGCGGGCGAGCGGACCGGATCTTCTTCATATCTTCCCCGAAGCTGTCCTCTTGTGCCTGTTTGATCAGTTCAGCCTCGGCGCGCTGGATATGACGATACTCCATCCTTGTCGCTCTTCGTCGACAGATATCAGTGAAAGCGATCGCTTGAGCGGTGGCTCTCACCAATACCTCATACTTTGAGAAGCGGGCCGGGTTCGGTAGCCAGCTGTCTCGCTCAGTTTCTTCACTCGTGTGAAGGACTTCCTCGTTCTCTGGTTCATCCGTCGACGTCGTGGGCCACTGCTCTTCTGGCAGGAGCAAGAAGTCCGGCCCCCGAAACCATCTATCCGTGGTGCAGATGGGCGTGTCGACGAGTCGAGTGGCGTCATCCGCTACGTTGCACGCAGTAGGCAGCCAACGCCACTCTTCTTTCTGGGTCAACTCTGCGATCTCTCCCAGCCGATGCGCGACGAATGGCGTGTAGCGTCGTACGTCGTTATGGATCCAGTGCACCACGGTAGATGAATCGGTCCAGTAGGTCGTCTGGCCGATATCGACGCGGTGCTCCCTCCTTATCGTCTCGGCGAGTCTTGCCCCGATCACTGCGGCTTGTAGCTCCAGGCGTGGTATAGTTTGCGCCCGACGAGGCGCCACCTTAGCTTTGGCGGCCACCAACACGACGTTCAGGCTCCCATCGACGTTTCTTATTCGCCAATAGGCCACGGCTGCGTAGGCTTGCTCGCTGGCGTCGCAAAGTACGTGTAAGTCGACGCGTTCATACTTTTGCGTCACGTAACAGCGCGGTAGTCGCAGCTGAGCGAGTTCTGTCAGGCGAGCGAGCCAGGAGGCGAAGAGCTCGTTCTCTTCCTCGGGGATTTGCTCGTCCCACGTCGTCTGAAGGCGCCACAAGCTCTGCAGTATGATCTTCGATCGTATTGTGTAGTGGCTCAGCAACCCAAGCGGGTCGTATATGGACATCACGGCGCTGAGGGCTTCACGCTTAGTCGGGGCGCGTGTTCTCGTTCTTACTTCAGCGGGGACTCGGTTCATGGATGTGTTGAACCCCAGCTCATCGCGCTCCGCGTCCCAATGCAGCCCCAGGATCTTGCTGTCAGGCTGCTCACCTCCCAATTGTGTAGGAGAGGTGGCGTGTAGCTCGGTGGGCACGTCGCATAGCACCGTCTCGTCGCTGGAGCTCCAACCTCGCAGCGTGAACCCTGCGTGCGCGTGCACTGCCCTCGTTTCCTCGACTGCTCTCCGTGCTTCTTCGGCGTCTTCATAGCTGGCCACCAAATCGTCCATATAGTGACTTCCTTTGATGGCCTCCAGCGCCCGCGGGTACTCCTGCCCATGTACGTCTGCGTTGTAGTTGCGTACGTAATGGGCCATTTACGGGGAGCTCGCGGCGCCGAATATCATACTGGTCATCTTGTATTTCCTCGGCGGCTCTTGTCGGTCGTCACCTCTCCATAGGAACTGTTGCGCTGGTTGGTCCTCCGGCCTTATCCTGATCCTCAGGAACATCTCCTGCACGTCTGCTGTAATCGCTACCGCCTTTTCTCGGAATCTAAACAGGATTCCTGGTAGCGACAGCAGTAGGTCGGGTCCCTCCAACAGTTCGTCGTTTAGGCAGACGCCGTTGCTCTTCGCTGCTGCGTCGAACACTAGCCTATGTTTGCCGGGCTTGTTCGGGTTCTGCACGGCGAAATGTGGCAGATACCAACAGATGGCACTCGCTCGCTCCGACCCATCGCATGGCATCGCGTACCCCTTGTCCAATAGGTTGTTAACCTGCTTGGAGTACTCGGCCGCGAACTGTGGGTCGGCGTCCATCTTCTGCTCGATTTTCTTCAGCCGGCGGAACGCTTGATTGTAGCTAGGCGGCATAGTGACCTCGTCTCGTCGCCATGGCAGCCCAACCTCGTACCCGGTGTCAATCTTCCTGATTGTCCTCCCGACTATGTCGATGGCCCGTTGATCGCTCGCCTTGCCTCTCGGCTTGCCTTGTATGCCGAGCGCGTCGATCCTGAAGTGGCCTTCGACTAGGTCGTGGAGTTCCTGGAGGCTGCATGCACCCTTTGTTCGGTCGGGCTCGTACACATGCAGCACGTTCCCTTCTTTAACGATGGTCTTGCGTGGTGCGGTTCCGTGCACCACCCATCCTAGTTGCGTTCTTGATGCTGCCGGTTGGTTAGGGCCGCCGATTCGGAGCTCGCGGGACACTATGCACTCCCAGTGGTCTGTACCCACTAGAAGCCCGGGGCGCGCCAGTTCGTAGCACACCTCTTCTGGTGTCAGGTCTCTCAGGTGCTCGTAGTCCAGCAGCGTGTCGGGAATAGACTGCTGGTGCAGCCGGAGATCCTTCATGGTCCTTGCTCTGACCTTGTAGCTCTCGTCACTCTTCAGTCCCTTCACTTTAGATGTTTACTGTTTGGCTGCCCATATCTCGCAGCGACATGTTGACCCCGCTCAGGTGGAGCGGCCGTGATGGCCCTTCTGCCCCGATGCTCGCCGCCAGTTCTTCGTCCACTAGCGTGATCGTGGCCCCTTCGTCTAGGAGCGCGTAGGTCTTGACCTCCCCCCGTGGTCCGGACACGATGACAGGGCACATCTTGAGCAAGACTGCCCGTGGCCCAGTAGCAGGTCGGGTAGCCACGGACAGGACCGCTTCCTCGTTTGGTGGTTCAGCCTTCACCGTGTCTTCGGTCTGCGCTTCACGTACCGCTTGATGGAGCGTCGCATGATGCGGGCGGCGACATTGATCCACGCCGCACAGCTGCGCCTTGCAGCTTATGCGCCTGTGTTGCTTCTGGGCGCATTTGAAGCAAATCCTATTGGATTTCAGGAAGCTCCATCGCTGCTCTACCGTAAGCGCCTTGTACCGCGGACACCGCGTCAACACGTGGGCTTGCTCGCACTTGGGGCACTTGTCCTTTTCTTCTTCTTCCCTTTCCTGGGTTGTAGTGAACACGCTCGCCTTCTTCTTGAGTGTCACGATGGGTCGAGTTTCCTTTCTCGGTGCGGCGGCGCTTGTAGACGGAGCGTACGTATATCGTAACGCTCGGTCCGCCTCTCGCATTAGAAACCGTGACATCACGACGATTTCCGGATCTGCCGTCCCTTCTTGATCGTAGGCGTAGTCACACCAGCGGGATCGGAGATGCGGGCTGAGCTTGTCCAGTACTTCCCGGGTCATAAAAGGGTTGAACAAGTAACCTCTTCGGTCGATTGTTTGCAGCACGCAAATGATGTTTTGTAGCTTGACACCGAAACTGTTGAGTTCTGTGGCCGATGTACCAGGTTTCGGAAGCTTCTTGAGGTCATCCAGTGCCCGGTCGATGATGACTTCCGGTCGTCCGAAGCACTGCTCAAGGGTCTTCATAATGACGCCTGGATCAGTGGCCGTATGTAGAAGGGCGGCCACGGCGTCTCTTGCTTCTCCTTTGAGGCAGCTTCTTAGCCTTTGTACGTTCTCGGCTGTTGTAACCTGGTACATGTCTGTCGAATCTCGTACAGCCGCCTTGAATGGCAGCCACTCGTTGGCCGCTCCGGAGAATGTAGGTAGCTCCGTGTGCCTAGGCCTAGGTCGGGCCATCTTCTCTAGCGTTGCTGCCAAGTGCTCGATGCTGTCCTTCGGTCTTGTGGGGGTCGGCGATCTCGTTCTAGATGCGAAGCGTAGCTGTTTGGATTCTCTTGGTCCCTCCTCCCCCCGTGAGTTGAGGGGATTCGTCCTTAGCCATTCATCCACCATTCGATGAGGCTCTTCGCGTGGACGAGAGGGCTCTTGTTCCTCTTGTACGCTTTCTTCATCGTTGATCGCTGACACCTCCACTGCTAGTCTCTTCTTGACTAGCTCTTCTTCCAGTGCCAGTTGCTGGGTCCGGATGGCTGCTAGCTTCTCTGCAGCCTCCAGTTCCGCCATCCGTAGCCTTGTTGTGACGCTTGTCGTGGACCGTTGCGACCTCATTGTCCTGGTCGGTGACGTCATTCGCTGTCGGATCGCGGTGTTTGTCGTCTGTGCACTGGAAGGCCCCGCTGCGCTGTTGTGTGCTGTTCTCGAGACTGGTGATGCTGGTGGGTCCGGTGAGAGTCTTCTTCTTCGCTCCCGTTCGATCAGCTCCGCTTCCTGGCGGCGCGCCTCCTGTTCTTGGACGCGTCGCGCTTCCTGTTCTTGGATGCGTAGCTGTTCTTCCATCTCGGTTGCGTCTCCCTGGCTCCTTGTGAACACCATCTTGAGTCGTTCAGCACGTTCGGTTTAGCACGACGGGTTGGTACCTCTTCGGGTCGGTACTGTGGGTGAAACCGGTCGGCTCGGTTCGGTGAGCCGGTCGGGTTCGGTTGGGATTAAGCTGGTCAGGTTCAAGACCGGTTAGGTTCGAAACCGGTCCTGTTCCGTACAGCTTTGTTCTTACCGCAGATCTTCTTACTTCGCCTGCAGCTCGGTGACAGCCGGGTTCCTTTCTCCGCTCTTGCCGCAGATCTTCGTACTTGGTCTGCAGCTCGGTGGTTCTGGTTGCAGCGGGTTCTTCGTTCTTGTATCCGCTGCTTGATGGACCAGACTGTATTGGGCCTGGTTGCCACGGGTTCTTCGTTCTTGAAACCGTAGCTCGCTGGACCAGGCTGAAGTAGACTGGTTGCCGCGGATTCTTCTTGTATCCGTTGCTCGTAAAACCAGACTGAAGTGGACTGGTTGCCGCAGGTTCTTGGATCTTGTATCCGGCTTTCGAAGGACCAGACTGAAGTGGACTGTATTGGTGGTTCGGTTGGAGACTCGTTGAGGAAATGAAAATACTATCGTGATTCGTATCTTCAATTTATTCCTTACTTGTTACTCCTTGTAGAGTGGAAGACCGACTGTGTCTCTGCCTACAAGCGGGCCGGCTTTTATACAAAAACCGCTCGGCGAGAACAATGGCGCCCCTACTTTGCAACTGTATTCAAGCATGGCACCACAGAAATGCCGATTTTATAAAACTTATCTTACTTAAATATACACAAGTTATACATTTCCTTAATCTACATACTTAATTCTACATAGGAAAAATATAAAAGGTGTACAAAGGTCAACACAAAAATCTTAATCTAGATTCCTCCTTACTCCAAGTATTAAACTATGACAATATACATAATCTTATCTAATTAGCTACCTTTTCTCTAAATCTTATGTATATTTCAAGTTTTATTATACTACTACTACTACTCTAAAATTCACATGGCCCATACATGTGTCATTTTACACACGTGGTCAAACACGTGGACGTGTTCATTTATTTTTGTAACAAAGAAGAAAACTGCGAGACAATCCCAACTAACTATCTATCTTTTCTCTAGTTCTTATACACATTACAAGTGTAGATAGCTTTACTCACATGGCACCTACGTCAATCCTACTTTAAATATTCACATGTTAATTTCTAAGTTACAAGAAAGCTAAGAGACAATGCTTACGGTACATTGTGTCCGGCCCAACCAGGCCACACAATGGGACATTACAAGGGACGGAGTTCGTCTTATTTTCTCACGCCGCTTCGTGGCAGATGGCCATACTTTCATACAAATTTTAATTACGGTCGAGGAATATTAGTCGGGCCCGGAACATTAAGCATTGATTTTAAATAACATTTTATAACATTGAAAAAGGCCGACAGAAGGTCTATATTGCAGTCATTCATAGACCCGCTAAGAACCCAAGAAATGTGCAGTAATAAAAAGCAATTAAGGAATTTAGCGTGGGAAGTGTCCATTTCTAAAATTACCACGAAAGCCGTTGTCGTTTACACGTATAATACATGACTATATTACATATAAGAAATTGATAGCTAGAGGTACTGTACAGTACAGTAGGTTAAGGAAATAAAGCAACTAAAATCACGTGATATATCTGGGTAAGTAGGTATAGTTCTCGCCAAACTTCTTGGCCGCCCTGAAGTTGGCTACAATGGCTGCGCAGTAGTAAATCTCATACAAAAACAGCACCGCGCCGTGCCTGAGAGTAGCGCTTCGGCAAGCCAATCCCTGCTACCCTCAAACATTACTTTAAAACCTACCCTAACATAAATTAATAAACAAGCTTCAAAAACTCGACTCCAGCTCATTTACATACACGACGTAACAAGAATGCCTACATGTCGAAAAAACACGAACTTTCTGTGGAACGCGAACACAGCACCCCAAAAAATTCCCCGAACGGCTTTCTACAACAATATTCTTAATGATGGGAGGTTTTTTTCTCATAATATTTACACATTCATACCACATCCTCCCTCTCCCATATCGGAACATGTCTAGAGACAGGGGCGCCGCAAGCTCTTACTTATTTATAAGATCGCTACACCAACAGTGAAAAACAAGGGGAATGAGAGATGCTTCGCAAGAAAACAGAATAAATTCGAAGGCCCTAAATTGATGGAGATGGTTTAAACATTAACACATTTCACAATTAACACAGCAGGCGATAAGTAAACCCCATCGATCTTTACTGTTTATGGAGAGGAAATAATCAATTTCCAAGCAAGGAAAACTTCTCATAAATCATAAACGCATACCAACGTTTACGACCAAAAAATTTAAAATATGCAGATATGTCTAACTTGGTTATTAGAGGGCCCTTAACAGCTTTTCAAATACCACCATAAAATTATCGAAGAGATGAAAGACGCCCACGTGCTAACCCTATCCCAAAAGGAATGCGGCGCAGCTTCAAGCAAAGGGCAAACAAATTCCTGCGCGGACGCAGCTTGACAACTGACGATCCACATCCGAGGGAGGGAGGGGATGAGACCACATTGGAGATGGATGCAGAAGATTCGAATCAGCAGATGGCAAGATTGATGAAGTAGTAGTTATAGCCAAAGAAGAGATTAGAAATTAAATGATTGCATCTTGCGAATGTAAAGCTTGCGTTTAAAGCCAATATTTATTAGATACTAATCGGCAGTTGGATCAAGCCATTATTGTTTTAAGTCTTCGTGGTTTTCTTGTGAGTGGCTATCCCAATTAGAACAATAACAGGCTGATTCCTCTTTTCTTTTTTTTGACCCTGATATAGCAAAATCATCTGCCAATGAGTTATATCTGCGCATTATATTTAAAGTAATGATAATAGGTCTTCTGCAAACATTGTATGGATGGTGACAAGGTGTAACTTGTTCCGTCGATTCGCCGTTTTTGGAACATGTTGCGTAAGCTGCATCGTTAAAGTTTAATTGACTGTAAGATCTGCTACAACGGTACTGGGCGGTAAGCACCATCAGTGTGAGGCCTCCGTGTTATTGAATTATGCCCATAATAATCCATGAATCACTGTTTTAATATTTATCTTCACACATAAAGTATGCAAATATGTGAGTAAATGATGAAATCATAACAATATTTTAATATGACGATATAAATGTTGGACCACGAGTATATCGCTATCGGGGAATAAAGAAAAAAGTAGGTAACCTGTTTATCATTGATAATGTTGAAAGGAACGTTTGTATGTGGGTTACAGTATAAAAGGAAGGAGAAAATGTTATCAGACACGCTCAAGAGATAAAAGTTGATAAAGAGTCTATCAATAGAATGAAAAGATATTGTATTGAAGAAAAAGGCAGGCAGATCTAGTCTATGAGGGTAAAAGTGTGGGCTTAACAGATGAAAACCATAATCTTATATCAACAATACTGTAACGGTCCCTATTACAACAAATTTGTGTTGATATGTTTTTTTGGCCGCATAGATATCAAAGAAAAAATAACTATGTCAAGCGATACTGCGAGCAAACCTAGTGCAGTTTGGCGAATACTATCTAATCTCTGTCTGTCGGATGCGATACGACCGAAATGTTGTACAAACACTTGATTTGCTATATGTTTAACTATTTTTTATTTCGTTTATATTCTGATATCATTTATTTATTTTTAGTTTGGGTGGCAACAGCTATAGTACATTACTGCAGCGGCCAACAAAAGAGGCATTGATGGACGAATGTGTGCACACATACGTATGTCCATCAAAGCCTAGTTGTAGCCAAGGCTTGTATATAGTACTTTTCTCAAATAATGCACGGAAATTAAAACTAAGTAGTACCTGCATTTTGTCAATTACAATTATTTTCAAAATCAATGACGAACATCGAACAACAATAATTTTGCCCGCGTTAAAGTGTTCATTTGTTTTTTTTTATGAACAACTTTCTATTTGCAAGCCAATTCGAAATTGTAATAAAACCTTTGATAAGTTACCTCCTTGGTGAAAGAGTAAAAGATCGTCCCATTTTTTTATTTCACGACAGATATGAGTTTACTAAGTATTTTATTTGGCCGCTAAACCACGACAGATATGGATTTTCGTACAACTTTTGCCGGCCGCTGCTCGCATGTATTTGGCCAGTACAGCAATTTCGATTTATCTCGAAGAACGTTGTCAAAATAATGCTCAAAAATGTTATTATTTCTTTAGAGAATTTAATTATTTATCTTTGTATGGACTTTTAACGATAATATCTTCAAAACTACTTTATAGGTACAAATAATGGTGAGCAATAGACTTCCCTAAGAAAACTATTAACTAGGAAAAGACCCATGATGAGTAATATACTTCCCTAAGAAAGCTAGTTTTAAACTAGTCAGATCTAATTCATTAAGAAGATATAAATACCTCACATAGAAGATACAAATTCTATCGGCAACTTGATACTCATAGCACTTACATAATTTATATCTAATGATTCATCAATAAACTCATTCACTACAAGTATTAGCAACACACAGAACACAAATCATGTTCAACAAATCGATTATATCCACGTGATCGACTGCAGGTATGATTGAAAAAGAAATCACTTTTGATTGCACGGGTGTCGCCGCTGGCTAAGTTTTTATAATGATGACTTGGCTGCTTAAATATAGGAGCGCCGCTTGACCTTACCGAAAGGTTAGGGAGAAGTGCACGTACTGTCTTGCTTAAAACAGTTAATTCCTTTATTATTTAAACTGCGACTGTAATATGGGGATATTCTTATGTCACATTCGATTAATCACCTTATCGGATGACGATGGATACATAAAGTGGCTACACAAGGAAAAGTTTATGGCAAAGTTGTGTGTCAAACAAATCTAAATGACTGTCGTGTCAGGCGAAGAGGAACCTTTGGAAATTAGTAAAATATTGCACGATTTGGAAATTGAAATCAAAACAATTATGATCGCAGTAAGTAAAATAAAGATAGAACAATAAGTAGACCTACAAACACATAACGCAGGTGACACCAGTAACACAGATACTGCATTAATTATGTAAGAACAATGCCACATAACAAACGCACGCAAAGACCAATAAAACAGTTGCAACAGTTAACACTAATCAGTCTGAAGCAACTTCGTAGACTGAGATATCCTGTCAGGATGTTCTTATCTTTATGAATGGGCGAGTTAGCCAGACTAATAGGTCTTGTGGTTCCTGTAGAATGTGACACAGATACGCCATATGTCGAGGAAATAAGGGTGATTTTACTTGATTATCTCCGTGTTTTACGATTTATCATCGCTCTTAGGAGTCTATGAGAGGAATATGCAACGAGATGACATGAGAAAATGGATTTGACTCAAATGTATGGTCGTAGATAAGGGACTCAGGTTACATATTGCTATTTGCTTATTGGTAGACCTTTCTAGTAGATCTTTAAAGACTCAGAACTCAGCAGAAAGAATATCTAGTGGTCCTTCATCGTCCTTGGAATATTTGTATGATTCAAGACATTATATGGACTTAGTTGTTTTAACCAAGCAGCTCTGACATGTTTTTTATACGATTTGCTTCAAACTCCAGAAAAATCAAGGTTCTGGAACGTATTACGTCAGTAACCGAAGCAGTTTATTCATGTTATTCTTCTTTTCAAATTGGCCGTTTAACTCCACGCGATATCTTACAGTACAGACCACGTGAAACCATCACTTACTGTGTTTAAAGATAAGTATCGAGAAATTGTTACTACATAAACTGATGAATTTTATAAGGTAGAAGATAAAATACTAGGTATTTCAAAAGTATGTTTAGCTAGAGACGAAACAGGTTACTGAAACTATTAATTTTGGAATTCGAATAAAACAAATTTAATAGATCAAATTCTGGGTAAGATAGTGCTCTAAGATACCAAATGACCTTCTTAATGGTGTACCTGTCGCAAAGAGATAAGAATTAGCAATTTTATCGATTATATTGCGAGATATCAGGAACCTAATCGGTTTAGTCATACAAACAAGTTATTGGAATGATAAGAAACTTGTAATCTAATGTCCGTTCACGCTTTGGAGGACAGCTCTTTTCTTGTATACGAAACTACAGAAATAAAATACCAAAAATCGTCTTTAAACACTAGAAATGTCTACAGCACATCGCCCGATGTAACTTAAATAGTCTAACGCAAATGACGGTACTAATCCCAAAAGATGTAAATCCTTCAACAAAAAGCTGTTGGTCGATTTGCCACTTGTCTTACTTCACAGCATTCCAGACAGACCAAGACTCAGTACCAAACTAACATTTTAATCAAACCTCACACGCCAAACCCTAAAGGGCCTAAATACTTCAAAACATTGTTTCATTTAAAAGCACGCACACTACGCACAGCTAGTAACTGCCTTCTGTTACAAATTTAGAGAACTTTATCGTTGGTTATTAACCTTCAGAGATAAGACTGAAGGGTGATAAGACAGGCAATTAAGTGCTGTAGGAAAGGTCACAGTCTCTTTATCTGAAGTTGGGGTAGGTATCTAAGCTGCTGATGCATTAGGTGAAATAATATTATAAACTTTAAGGAAAGCATTTGAATTTATTGTATACTAGCTGTTCCCCGTGGCTTCGCTCCCGTGGGCTACCCCACAGGACCCGTTTTCGGGATTAAAAAATATCCTATGTCACTCAGGAATAATATAGCTTTCTATTGGTGAAAGAATTTTTTAAATCGGTCCAGTAGTTTCGGAGCCTATTCGGTACAAACAAACAAACAAACAAAAAAATCTTTCCTCTTTATAATATTGGTATAGAAAAATGGCTATAAGAGTAGGGGCAGACCATAAATATCGGATCTCTATTGGGCAGACTAAAAAAACAATGGATGGACTATGGGAAAAAGGTTATGGCTATAAACGGGGTTCACAACTGAGCTAAGGATAACTAGAAAAGTTTGGTAGAATACATACGTTGGGTCAACCAAAGATAAATTGGGATAAGAGAATGATGATGTATCCCTTGTGTTTGATTCCTCTTAATATAAATATTTATGTCATTATCCTGATTAAGTAAATATCTACATAAAAACCAAAATATCTAGACACAATTGAGGTTTAAATTCTAACTTTGTAACGACCAACATTAAAACTTAATCCCATACTAATTCTGCTTTAGAGTTATAACTTTGTAACTGTCGTGTCGCATATATCAAGTCTCAAGCAAATAACCTCTTCCAACATAACAGCATATTATGCTCTATGCTCCAAAATTCCAGAAAACGGTTTGAAAAAACGTTCGAAATTCGAAAATCATAACCTTTTGAGGCCGCCATCGAATACTTTCGTACGTTCATTCAATGTTCGTGAGACTCAAAACCGGTTGCTTCGGGAATCCGATCCTCGAGAGCTTTTATCTTTTTTTTTTCATGCATGTGACGATGAGCGTTCAGCCTGGTGTTGCAGACGTTAATGATTGATCGGTGGGTTTTTAACTTTTTGGTTGGCCTTAATAGTGGCTTGTGCTAGTGAATGTTTTATTAGTGATTGTTCTGTCTAGCGCTTGGTTAAGACATTGGTTGTTAATTAACGAGTATTTCTGTTTTAAATATCGTAGACTGAAAGGTTGTCTTTTAAATTGGCCTAAATTACCATATCTAGAAGTTATCGAATTATCGATAATTAAGAAAGGACCAGAGACTCTAGACTAGTGACATTCTATAAACGATAGGGTCCCGATCTCGAATGACAGAATCAAAAATGGATCAAAATGTCACGTGATCAATCCCCCGCATTGGTATTGGTGGTATTTTGGCATTTCGACAGTTGCCAGATAGAATTACACTATGTGAAGAGCCTCATTTCTAAGAATGATTTCAACTAGTTAAATATGAAGTTGTATCCCACGAACATCTGTGATACACAAACAGTCCATCTTCAAGGGTGTAAAGTAATAAAAAAGTTGTCGTAACTTAAAACCGACGTTGTGGTACGAATATTAACTAACTTATTTAAAGCAATACTTAACATAGATCCTGTCCAACTTGCCCTTATGGGAAACAATAGCTTTGGTGAGTTATTTCATAAACTTCGTAGAAAAACCAGTCATTCAGACTTCAATGAAACTATAGATGAATAAGATATATTCACCGTGACCAAAGTAATTCCAGAAATATATTAAATTAAACGTAATTTAAGTAAATCTGGCAAGTCGTGTCGAAAGTGGAGAGTCGAGTGAAAGCGTTAAATATTTTCATTGAAGAAATAATGTCAAGATGGAGATAACAAAAAAATGCTGAAGTTAATTATGGTTTGAAAGAGATTAACGTTTATCGTAATAATGATTTAATGTTTGAAAAATAATGATTTAAGGCTAATCTAAATAATGATTAATTAGTTATTTTGGATCCATATAAAATGCACTATCTATAGGTACAAAAGTGTATCCTGCAGATAAGGATCCAAAAAAGAATCACTCAACTTGAGCTTCAGGACAAGGATGATACAATCAACGTCTTTTAGTCCCAACGGACGTTAAAAACAAGCAAAAAATATTGACAAGTTGAAGTGCACGAGCCGATGCTTGCATTTGTGCAACAGAACTGAAACGGGTCTATTTAAAGAAACAATTTACTAAAGCTTAATTTGAAGTTAACGGACCGAGAATTTTGCATGATTACAAGTAGCTAATCCAGTAAATGTGGATGGCTGTAAGAGGGGATGACCAGAGAAAATATAGACTGTGTAAAAGACGTTGTGGCTAGATACGCAGGTGACTGAGATGAAGACTAATAGAGAAATATGGAAAAAGAAATGATACAAAGACCCCAAATATTATTAAGAGAAGACCATTGCTAATGATGATGATAACAAATCCATCATACTATCAATGTCTTTCCTGATATCTGAAGATTCAACCTAATTGATGGCTTTTCAAACAGTAGGTCACCCTATTGTCATAACTAACTGGTGACAAAAAAATATAGACCAAAGAGATCTGAAAACTCCTGTTTCTTCAGCAAATGACGCTCCACCGAAACATTCAACGGCAAAAATTAAACAAAAGAAACATAGTCCGGACTACGAAGGACCAAGCATAAAGGAACTGCTATTTATAGAACAGTTGCCTGCCTCCATAATGTTCGTGAAATGACATGGCACAGATCTACAGAACCCTGGCGTGGTAACAATAAACAAACTGACAGTAATGGTAAATAACGTGCTCTGGGTGATATGGACTGCAGCCCTGATGTTGAGAGATGTAATGTTTGGGAAGAAACGCAAACATTCGCGTTTGTGTTTTGAGTTTTGGAGAATTTCAAAGGGGGTTCGAGATTTGTGATGGTTCATAGGATTATAGACGTTTGCCTTTTACTTCTGCATTTTTAACACAAGTTTGCTAGACCTTTAGTTTGAAAAGGATGAGTGGTTAAAGGTTCAAGTTCTTTTGTCAATCAACGGTTTCTGATACCGCATAGGAAATATTTTGCGATTTAAGACAATGCTACAGTAGTCACAGCGGATCTTTGTATCTCTGTAGTTGGCTGCAAGACCCTGCGCAGTTGCAATTTTTGTGTCAATGTTGAAGTAGAAGATAGCATTGTATAACTACCTCTTTCACTAGCTTACGTTTGTCACATCTTTCTATCTCGCTTGCTGTAATATGCAGTGTACTCAATGACAAACTGTTTCATGCGCAATGGTTCGCAGAGCCAACTTCAGAGACACAAAGATCCGCTGTGACTTCTGATTTAGAATCTATGAAAAAGTCTACACTTTGGTACTTCAGTAAAAGTAAATAAGAATTATGAGTCCGTTGGATGCGAGACGCACAGGATCTTGATTTGGCGACACTTGGAGAGATCTATGTGCAGCAGTGATTTCTTTAGGCTGAAATAATGATGATAGGTATTAGCTAGCTAGTAGTTAGGTATTGATTGATAGATTTGTGTTCCTACGATACAGATTGATATGTTTACTACAACTTCATATTATCTACCAAGATTCAATCAACCAAAAGGTCAAAAATCCATAATTAGAAGATCTCATAGCCCTTAAACAATTTACATATTTTACACGGTAATCAACGAGTTTAACACAAGAAAATAAAAGTTAAATAAACAACAAGTTTTGATAACACGTTTTAATGTTAATGAGTAAAAACAAAATATTCAGACATAGTACGAAACCGTACGGTTTGTCATCGGCAAAGTGAGTTAAGTTAGTTTCCGATGAAACACTATGACTAATGATGATGAGAAATACAATACGACTCAGTTTTAAAAACAATTTAAAAGGTTTGAACAGGTAAAGTAGTAAAATAATTATGCATACTTATATATTATAGTGGCGACCGCGAACCGGAAAACGTTGCGTTGGAAGGCCTGACCTGGTGAAGGTTGCGGGGATCCGCTGGATGCGGGACGCACGGGACCAGTCAATGTGGCGACGCTTGGGGGAGGGCTATGTCCAGCAGTGGACGTCTTTCGGCTGATATGATGATGATAACATTATAAATGCGAAAGAAACTCTGTCTGTCAGTTTGTTTGTAACCTTTTCAAGCCTAAACCGCAGAACCAATTTCGATGGTTTTTAGTAAAGAGATAGATATATGTATTGGATCTTGAAGACGGACATAGGATTTATACTTTTTATACCAGAGTTAGGAGTAAGTACGATCCTTTTGGATACTTTCCAAAAGTTAGTGGACATAATAAACAAAAGTATTGTAGTAGCTTAATATTTTAAGTAGAACATGTAAAGTATGATAAAATTCCAGTTAAATGAATCATGTTACTGACTCTATAAAACTCACTAGTCCAAACAAAATAACATTTGACGTCATAATAAAATATAATAAAATCCGCAACAAAGGATTGTGAAAGTAAACAGAAGTAAAGGTATGCCAATTAAAATGCGTCTAGTTGTCACGGATCATTTCGCGCTTATTGTTTTATTTTTTGTAGCACTTTAAAGCCCTTTAAAGCATCCCTGGTCACGCTTCACGGCTCAATACAGCAGTACTGATTGATGATGGAAAGTGTTAAAGTAAGCTATTTTTAAATAATGGATTGTAAATAAATCAGAAGGGAAAACAAAAACGGTTATTTCAAAATGGCGGGTAGAAATGCGTACAGCTAAGTAGTGGAATTCCCTGCCGGAGTCAGTTTCTCGATAGCTACAATCTAGGGATCTTTAAGTCAAGACTGAATAGGTTTCTTCTAAGCAAGCGTGCTTCACCGTCGACCACATCATCGCTGACCATCAGATGAGATAGTGGTCAAGCGCGAGGCTAAAGACAATAAAAACAAAATAAAAATGACAAAATCTAAATAGAACAGGCCACAAAGTGCAGCTTGGGAGAGGCCTGGGTTCAGCAGAGGACTTCGATATGTCAAGCTGATAAAGTAAATTGATATAGCTAAGGTCCAATCAATCTACTCAAGTTATTTAGTGTCAACATAAAAATTCAAACATATGCTAACTTTCAGTCAAGTGCATTCTACGTATATGCTAAGTAGTTAGGTACCTAAATATATAACAAACATACGCAACAATCGTGATACTATTCGTCGAATTCGTTCAACAATTTCGATAATTGCATTAGTAACTTTTCCAACAAATAGTCATAAGAACGTGCGTTTGTCCGTCAAGTAAACACCTTGTTATATTGCTGTACAACGAAGTTCAAAGTAAATATTTAAAGAAATGAATACAGACTCTTTCACAAAGTTCACTGACAAATACTTTCAAGTTCAAGTTTGTCTGTGGTTTTAAAATGAGCGATAAGGGACGCTTCTGTTTTGTTTCATGCTAGCTAATAGTTGGCATGTAATGTATAGTTCTCGCCAAACTTCTTGGCCGCCCTGAAGTTGGTTTTCCTATGCGAAACGCAAGGCGCGGCGCGGTGCTGTTTTTGTATGCGATTTACTACTTAACCGCGTAGCCAAATTCAGGACGGCCAAGAAGTTTGGCAAGTATTATAGTTAGGTTTACTTTTCGCCTTTTTAGTGTGTGATAACTGATACCTACCCGATTGCTTACGTTTAAAAAATGTTAAATAATTTTTCGTTTTATTGCATTATTTTGTTAGTCTACAAAGTTGTTACATTTTTAACCGACTTCATTGTATAGATAATTCTTAGGTTTGAATAAGTAACTTTATTATTGAATAATTCACTAATTGTATGATGATTTTCTTTCACTTTTTATCGTTTTTTTTAAAACATGAATGTTGCAGATTTAAATTTTATGCATATTTTACAAAAATTTCTTGCATATTTCAAGCTTTTTATGTTGCATATAGAATAGAATAGAATACTCTTTATTATGTACACCATATAAGCTATTAAAGCATGAATTAGAACTTTTGCTTAATAGACTTTCACACCTTCTTTTCCTCTTTCAAATCTGTCACTTTATCCATCATTCACTTGTTATAGCGAGTCTCCATTCAAAACATGCCAGCAGGTAGGTACAAAGAATCATCGTATCAAAACAAGCTATTGTGCCTGCCTGGCACGTGTACTGTACTGCAGAGTGCACAAACGTGCACGTTGCCATCTGTTTAGATGTTCGTATGACGTACGAAGATATTGCAATCTTTTCTCTACTGTGTTGGGATCGACTGTCAACCTAACCTGATGCAACTGAAGAGAATTAACATGGCCAATGTCCATCTTAATTCTTTTTATAAATTAGTTTGATAAAAACAAGTAAAATTTCACAATTTAAAAAAACCCCCGACGCATTTATCTTGCGAAAACACCCCGATTCAAACAGTAAAATGCCCATAACTTTTGAACGGCTGAACCAATTTTATTCAAACATAGCTAAGAACACTCTCGACAAAATTACCTTTCAAACAAAAAAAACTAAATCGAAATCGGTTCATCCGTTTAGGCGCTATGATGCCACAGACAGACACACAGATACACAGATACACAGCAACACACGTGAAACTTATAACACCCCTTCTTTTTCCGGCGGGGGTTAAAAAACAGTCGTTACGGATAGTCTCGTATTACCAAGTTACTAGGTTGTGGAGGTCAGACAGGCAGTCGCTCCATATAAAATACTGGACAGCTAGGGTTATCATCCATCGGAATTTGACCGGACATTTGGCGCCCTACCCGGACTTCTAATTTGTCCGGCTTTTTCGCCTGGATGGCGAAATTTTGTTTTCTTTTTCATCCAAACTTTTTGGTCTAACAATTCATTATGTAACGAAAATGACCCTACTTACAATTTTTTAAAGTCCGGCTTTCTGTCGAGACATTTCTTTTTTCGAAATGGTAACCCTAGGTGCAGTTGCATTCGGTTGGACTGGAAACCGACCATAATAAAGTTTGTTATTGGAATAAGGTCAGTAGGATGACATTTTAGTTGATGACATCGCTTATAGAGTTATAGTAACTATTAAGTAATCTGTGGTTATAGTGAAACTAAAGACATGTTTTACTGTGAGATCAATCTGTAAATTAAATGAAATTACACCTACCTTCTAGGTTCTTTTCTGCTCCCTGCATATTGTGTTGTCACTTTGTCAGGATGCCTTGAAGCCGAAGTATGATGATTGCAATGGCTAATACACAAGTTTGAGATAGTAGCGTTTACAAAGAATACCTACCTAGGTACTTAATAACTTATTGAAATGATACAAAGCCTAAGTGGACTTATAGGCCTATATCAAGCACATCTGTGAACTACGATAAGTTGAATTGATTTCTGTAAAGACAAAACCACTCCTCAGAATTTAGTTGTTTTAAAAATACTTATGGAAAGGATCAACTTCATAGTTTTCTAGGTTAATCTTTTTTTTCTTTTCCCTAGGCTCGTGCTTGACCACTATCTCACCTGATGATAAGTGATGATGTGGTCGACGGTGAAATACGCTTGCCTAGAAATAACCAATTCATTCTTGACTTAAAGATCCGCAGATTGTTTGAGTACTATACCATAATCACAGCTGCATTACCCGAAGGGTACAATATGTGTGCACTCATAGTAGTTAGGTTATAGCTAAGCAAATTCCACACTTGACGGAATAAATTATTTGTCTTATTTTTTCTTTTTAGGGTTCCGTAGCCAAAGGGTAAAAACGGGACCCTATTACTAAGACTCGGCGGTCCGTCTGTCTGTCTGTCACCAGGCTGTATCTCATGAACCGTGATAGCTAGACAGTTGACATTTTCACAGATGATGTATTTCTGTTGCCACTATAACAACAAATACTAAAAACAGAATAAAATTAATATTTAAGTAGGGCTCTCATACAAAAAACGAGTTTTTTTGCGGTTTTTGCGGTAATGGTACGGAACCCTTTGTGCGCGAGTCCGACTCGCACTTGGCCGGCTTTTTTTATTTTTTCTCTAAATCTAATTCGTTTGGGACGCCTATCTATGGCCGCTTGTCGCGATGAACTCAATTTTTCAAACCCAGCTTCAATATTAAGTACAAATAACAAAGATTTATTTTTATAACCATAAGCTACTCTACCATAAGCCTAACAACAAAACTTAATAGCAATCGTGAGGTTGAAAGTTCAAATTCCTATAGTTGAACTATAGTGATCTCTGAGCACAATCAAGTCGCTTCGAGGTGAAGAAAAGGAAGCATTTTAGTAAGGTAAGTTATTTCGTATAATGTATCACAATTTTGTATTGGTGTTAAAAGAAATGAGACATTAATTTTGAATATGTTTATTTTTATTCTTCTGTCAATTGGAATTCTTTTACTTTTATTTAAGTTCGAGGTAGGTAGGTAGGTAATTTATAGTTACAATAATAAAAAAACATGGGCCCACAGTATCAGAAAACAGAATTTTGTGGAAATGGGGGGAAAGTGTACAAATGTATACTAGAACAGTTACATCAGATAAAGTAAGTAATTCTATTCGAATCTATTATTAACATGTTTTTAGAAGTGAACGTAATTCAGGTCCCCAAGAAAAGTATAGTTCTTGCCAAACTTCTTGGCCGCCCTGAAGTTGGCTACAATGGCTGCGCAGTAGGAAATTTCATACAGAAACAGCACCGTTTCGTGCCTCGCGCATCCGGTAAACCAACTTCAGGGCGGCCAAGTTTGGCGAGGGCTATACAGGCGAGGCGCTGTCTTGTTCGTGCACTATTTAAACTTAAATGACAATGTTAATTTAACACATATTATACTAGCTGTTCCCTGCGGTTTCACTCCCGTGGGCCCGGTTTTCGGGATTAAAAAATATCCTATGTCACTCAGGAATAATGTAGCTTTCTATTGGTGAAAGTATTTTAAAACGGTCCAGTAATTTCGGATCCTATTCGGTACAAATAAACAAACAAAAAATCGTTCCTCTTTATAATATTAGTATATAAGTGTATTATTAATATATACATATTTTGTAACAATGGACCAATTCATTATTCTTATACTTATTATTCTTAATTATAAGATATCATACCAGTTATTTCGAATGTAATACTAATATTTTGAAACAATGGACCAACAAATTATTTTTATACTTAATCAGTTCCTAATGATAAGTTATCATACCAGTTACTTCCAATGTAAATACTTATATTTTGTAACAATGAACTAATAAATTATCCTTTTACTTATTATTCTTAACTATAAGTTATCATACCGGTTATTTCTAATATCCTAGTACCTACATTAATCTTATTCATGCCTACCAACTAACATTATAAACAAACCACAAATGCTTATTCACGATCAAAGGAACATCAATCGCTATTTCCTTATTTCGAAGTAAAGTAAATATATATAGGTTAATAAATAAACAGATGGTGTCGAGTAGTGACGACTAAGTTGTTGGTTGACTAAGAGAACTGCTAGGGTTGCTACTGGCCAGAGGACAGATGACGTAGGATGACGAATTTGGTCTTTTAGTTTTTGTTTTATCTTTAGGACGATTTAGAGCTTTGTACAGATTAATACCCAGCGCCCTTTCTGATGGCTCGACGCAATTCGATTTATAACACACCGACCAAAGACGCAATGCGATGCAATTCGACATTTGAACTTGACATTTTCTTAGAAAATACTTGTGCGATATCGCCTATCGACCCAATTTTGATTGCGTCGCGCCCAGAAATGCCCCTTACACTTTAATGTTAGCAGAACCACAGATAATATAATACTAGCAGAGCGTTGTCCATCCTATCTTCGTTTTCTGCCAGTAGCAACCCTGACTTCGTCTAAAGAATTCTCTTGCGAAATGAGTCAGCCTTCACCAATTAATTTCATGGCCTTTTCGTCACTTCTGAGTAATAGCGAACGCAAACAATTATAATGAAAGGGTATTAGGATAAGACCCGTATTTATGAAGCGGATTTTAGTTTGAATGTTTAATACTTGGAATTCCTGTAAAAGCGCTCGAAGCGCTTGAAGCGGGTACTCGGGAAATAATTACCGCCATATTGTACGGCGGGATTTTGGACCGGAGTTCGGATGCGTTCGTGGTTACACTATTTAGAATCAAGCGTTCTGTTCCTAACGATTGAAGTTTTGAATTTGATTGCAAATACTTCTCGGGCGTGTCCAAACCACTTGTTAAAATTTGCCTTGATGTCTTAATACACGAAGTCAGGAGTGCCAACGTTTAACTAGGACTCAATAAAACCACTCATATGCCCGAAACAAAAGGCCTCAGCTAATAATTCGCAACGAAATACATACCGGTTTCGGAACTCCACCTTATCGAAACCTTCCTTACTTGGCAACGCAGTTAAATCTGGGCCCACAGCCCTTCGCACTTTCGCTTTTTAAAAATGTCGTCCATCTTTGTGCGCTCAAAAAACATGATCAGACATACCATACGGATACTATGCCGGGCCAAACAATGGTCCTAACACGTATACAAGCACACACACACTATGATATGCGCCCTCCTATTGGTTAGAAAGTCGGACAGACAGCAACACACGGCCAATGTGGTTTTATTGCAAGAACTCGCTCTGCTCTAGTGCTTTTGTGGAGTACTAATGTACGCACATGTCTCAAGTTAATGTTTGACGTCGAGTTTTATATTGAAACTGATGTTCTACAATACGTTTTTCGAGTCGAGAGAGGAAAATAAAAAGACAGACGGCACGTCATGCTCTTTGTTGCCGATTTATTTCGTTTATTTTTTTACCTATTTGATAGTATTAGAAGTACAGCTACGTTCTTCATTTGTAATTTTCTGTGATGGGTAGAAAGTTAATAAAACTTAACTGTTAGCCATGAAGTATCAGGTTGGCAGCCGTTTAATTAAGATTGTGCTGGATGATAAATAAGCGGACCTAATTACAGGTGTGTTTAACTTATCATTGTTTGTTTGTAACTCACTACTCATAACATGATAACATACATGAATATTAACAAGACAGACAGAAATAAGCAATGTCTAATATAAGCTAATTCCTAAAGGCAATTAGGCATCCTTATCCTTCCACTTCCTAACCTAAAACAATACTTAAACCAACAGGAACTTCGGCATTCAAAGTCAAAGACAAAGTTAAGTGCTCATTAAACGGTGATCGGGCGACTCTAAAATTAGTTGTTCCCCAGCCTCACTGAAAGATGGTCCATAAAACCGCAGCGCGAACCAGTTCTTTGTTACCTCCGTAGTTAGCTTACGTACCCGCGTACCAAGAGATCGTATCTAAAACGAGTTTACAGTACATGTTTTCTCCAGTACGGGGGAAGATCGTTTGCGCGGCAATATACGGAACGATACACTTGTTTCAATTGAGAAAAGTCGCTATCACGAATTGTCACGATCTCTCAGTACGAGTACCTCTACACAACGCGAACGTCCTTGACGCACAGAAACGACTGTTTTAGAACGAGGACGCGTATATAACATGCGCGGCTCTACTCGCAAGTTTTATCTACGTTTCTGAACGGAAACAGATCTGGATTGCATCTCCGTTGTAAATGTAATTGCAGGAAATAATACAGTTTCTCATCTCTGTTGATGCACGGAGGGGAACAGGGAAACTAGAAATTATCTAGATGCTGCGGTAGTCGATAATAAATTCATGAATTGTGTCCCGTTCTGAAATGAAAATACGATGCTTTTAGCTTGGGTGCACGCGGCAGAGTGAATTTTATGAAATATAGGACATATTTCACAGAATATTAAGAGGTACTGAATGAAAGTGTTACATTTTACTTTGTGTTTATTTACTTTGCCAGTCTTTTTATTAAGTGGGTACTTGAGTTAGTCAGCTTTGCTCTCCGGCCCTCTAGATTGAATATTAGTCACTAAGTAAAACAGTTGGTTCTTTGGTTGGATTCTTTATTTAGGTATATATCTTAATTTTTATCTACCAGTATCTACACAATGTAAATCACTGTGTGAGTAACTGATGAGCAATATCTTTATTTCAGCCATAATCATAACAGTAGTATTGTTTGTAGATATTTAGAATAAGTACTACGATCGAACAAAGGAAATAATGTAGGTATCTATTATTTAAACGTAGTTATTTCACACCGGTTTGTCTGCGGATTTGAAAATTGACATTATGTAAATTCATTTGTAGCATCTTGGAAGACATAAGAGATGACGAGATGATATGGACGCATACGGTTACCTACCTTTGTAGCTACTGTAATAGCTGGTTTGAGGAAGCTCAGGAAAAGAGGACGCACCTGGATGATCTTAAATTCTCAAGGGTGACTTTTGCCTAGCAAAGGGACAACTCAGGCTGTTACTTTTTTTTACACGAGTAGTCTTTTTACCCGACTGCAAGGAAAGGAAGGAAAGGTTTTTCGCGCGTATATTGTATACATGTATCTTCGTTTGTTTGTATATATTATGTAATATTATTTATTACCTCTTATCTTTAAAACAGCTAGACGGATTTATATAATTAAGACATTGTTAGATTCATCTTGACCGCCCAAGTGTTCTTAGATAGGTAAAGTTTAAATAAAAAACAAATGGCGGGTTTTGGGCGCCATATTGTGCGTGTCCCAAATTTTTCTTCATTCAATACCATCTAGTGGGGTTTTAAAATGAAGTGTTTTAAGAGGTGATTACAAAAATATATGCCACTTATACATATGTTTAAAAAAGTAATTCGACAAAATTATGATAACTAAAAAGTTCTTAATAAAAATGCCAAAAACACACATTTTTTTCCGTCGGTTCCTATAAAGACATCTATGACTCCTATCTATCCATCATTCCTATCTTTTTTCCTTGTACGATAAGCAGAAATGATAACAGTATAAAACATGACCAGGATACTAGGTAGGTACCTATTCCCAAAGGGCTATCTACCGTGTTATTATGACGTTAGTAGGGCGTGGTAGGGGGAGGGGGAAGAGGTCTTATTGGGAACAATATAATTTATTTATTGTAGAAATATTTGGATATGTAATGTACTTAATAATTGGTTATCCGCTGGATGCAAGAAGCACAGGAGTGGTTCATGTGGAGACGCTTCGGCAGCATTGGACGTCTTTCAGCTGACAAGATGATGATAACGTATCTCCAGTTGTGCCAGATACAGAAGGACTCGAGGTTGTTTCAATCCCAGTCGGTAAATGCTAAAATGCTACATTTTTACGAGTAGGTACGTCAGTTTAGGATCCTACTGGAAGTATTGCCAACATTAATAGTTATTTGTTATACAAGAGTGCAAAGTTGCTTTTTAACCGCGTGTTCAATTTTGATGACCGAGCAAGCGAAGGATTCTAAAATTGAATCACGAGCGCAGCGAGTGATTCAAAATTAGAATCCTGAGCGTTAGCGACGGAATCAAAAGAGCACGAGGTGAAAAATCTTTGCACTCGAGTGCAACACGTAACTTTTCATTCCACCTCAGCGAGGAAATGACTAAATGCAAAAAAAAACGTTTACAATCACAAGATAGGTACACTTTTATTTCAGTTTAGGTATTCATTACTACATTATGACAGGTAAGTATTACAGAATAATCTTTAAATTATAACAAAATAATACTAAGGTATAATTAAGAAAATTTTAAAGTAACGTTGCTACAGTTATTTAAATTGAGTGTAATATTTTTGTTTGGTACTGTAATATTGGTGTTAGTCACTTGTGTACTGTTTTTCGGTAAACTATCTGTCATACTTAATAGTTATACCGATTCATCGGATTCCCTTGGCGTGAATGTTGGAGAGAGAGGGAGATGGTTAGAACCGCGTACAAAGCAAATTGAAAAAAGGAATGAAGGTTCCGAGTCTGAGTTTTTACCAAATTAAAAAAAAGTTGTATGATATATTCGGCACCATAGAGGTAGCAGTAAATAGGTTTAATGTTTTTTTTAATTCACAAACTTAGTGCACACGATGTTCTAAATTCAATTTACTTTATCCTCTAGTGAATAAAAACGGCTTTTCCACTCAGATATTGAAGATTAAAAATACTCTTTCCGAGATGGTGGGATGAAAATACTTTTTAATGTGCCCAATTACTAACTGTATTCAAATATAGTGCATAAGACTAGGGTAGGTTAGACCTACATGGTAATCAGCTAACGGGTCTAGACCAACTTTCTGCATAATCCTACGGCAATCGAACCAGTTTTGAACTATTAACGGTTAAATAAAGACGGTTAGAAAAAATGGCGCCACATTGACCGGAAGATGAATCAGACATAAAAATATACTATCGTACTTTACTGTCCAATCAATAGCCAGTTCATATGCAGGATGCGTGAATCATGCATGATGGAAAAATAATACATTCTATAATTAGATTTTACGTCTTGTTAGTCTGCCTCGGTTGTTGATACCAGCTGTCTTGATGCGTGTATTTCAAGAGGAATTTTGTACACGTTTACCTTATTTACCTACCTATCTGAAGATACGATAGAGTGCTAAGCAGTGTTAAATCGTGTCAGCATATTTGGTTACTTCATGATTGAGTAGGTAGGCAAATAGAATTAGTAAAAAGATCATAGACGAGGTTCCTAAAATCGGCTTACTGTTAAATTGCTAAAAAATAGATTTTGCAGTTACCGAATTTTGTTTCACATCACCTATAGCTAAAACATAGTAAAAACAATTTTTTTTCTATATTAAGTATGTATATTGTAGTATTCTGTCCTGGTGAAGGTCCGCTGGTTACGAGATGCACGAGACCGGTCAATGTGGCGACGCTAGGGGAAGGCCTATGTCCAGCAGTGGACGTCTTTCGGCTGATATGATGATGATGATTATGTAACAAAATTGCCATAAAAGTAGACAGGTTTTTGTCGGTATTACAAAAGTTAGCTATTACCCAATTGTTTCCATGTTTTCAATGCCCAGGCTTTCATTCATATTCATAAAAAGTAGATGCGTTCCTTTTTTTTTTAAATAGTAATTCAAAACAACTTTTTATTTTATTTGAACCATTCCAATTTGATTGAACCCAATCATGCGTAAGACCGGAATCGCGAAACATGCTAAATAAAAAGTTCGTTACTTTTAAATTATGTCATGTCAAACCACCTTTTTAACCTAGTCACCTAAAATTTGTAACCACTGAAACATTTTTACACAGCGAATTTTAGAACAAATGTTGTATAACAAGGAAATGACGTCACTAATCGCAAGACCATTGTTATTTTGGCGTGTGACTGAAGCAATGTCATACCGGTTATGTTTCATGATGGTCAGAGCACTCAGAGGTATTTTCAAACAATTTTCGTTGTTATCATCAATCGTATTTCAAAATCGCGTGACTTCAATTGTCAGAATACAATAACTTTGTTCTGTAAACGGTAATTTAAAATTTTAGGAATGTTATTATTTTTCAAAGATTATATGACTTACGAATGCCCAAGCGCCACTAAACTACAGCATGTTACATACAGCTATGCTATGATTATGGAAATTAATAGGAACAGAAAACATACAAGTCATACAACCGCTGTTTTTATTATACGATTGAATGAGCTTTGCGTGTTAACTCGACGTAAAACATAGTTCTTAATAACTGGAGCAGTATGTAATGTGTTTCAACCATAAATACATACCAGGTTTGCAGATGCGTGGAAGTAATACAAGTTCTGCAAACATCTGGCGTTCTGACCTCAATCTTATCGCAATAAGCGTCATTTTCGCCACGTTAGGGACCTTTTTCCAAGATCTTCGTCGCACGCACCAGCCGCCTGATTTAGTACAGGAAGGTCTCAATTTGAATCGCGTACCGCCACAATCGAAGGATGTACCGAAAGGAATTTATAACTCCAAGAATGATACTACGCAATCCACCAATAATGATTGTAGGTGGACACCGTCTGAATATCATTTGTTTGTGTTAAGTCTTTCAATGTTAATTTATCTCCGGAGGTCTGTTGTGAACGGAATTTGAATGGGCTGACGATGTGTGGTTCAGGACAAGTTTGGAGGCTTGAATTAATAAGGAGTTGAATCGGACCCGATCTGAAGTTATTATGTTCTGTCAGACGCTATTGATTCAATGAAATAGATGGTGAAACTGTATAGTGTTTTCTTTAGATTAAACCAGAAGCGAAAGCGCGATAAAACATCTACTTATTTTACTAAACCATCAGTCTAAAAACTGTATCAAGCGATGATCTAAATCGGTTAACCGCTTCATGAAAAACGAACCAATCCAATCCAGCATCATACTTTCACCACGTGTAAAATCTCGGAAACTTGAAATATCGATCGTGAGCGCGCTGACTCGACAACAACATGCAAATTCGCCACTCGAAATGCAACGTGACGTGTGGGGGGAAGGGGGGGTAGCATTCCTAGTGCGGGGGCTGCGCGCGGGCGGCGACGGTCATCGACCGTCCTCAGGCGGCCGCGCATAAACTACGCAGCCGCATAAGGTCAATACAGCGCGCGCCATCCACGACCGGTCTCCGAGCGGTCGGAACCAGAACGTTTCGAAACACTATTGTTCATTCGAAATTCGAAAATCAATTACTTAGCTGACATACTGGCCACATGCGAAATTTAATTTATACTATTGAGTAACGTATTACATAGGCGTATTATCTACGATTTAGTCGGTAATCCGTTTTGTTGTCGCCAGACGTGTCCGGACGGTAGCCCACTTTTACAACGCGATTAAGCTTGCAGTCGCGTGAATGAAGTTACATCCATTGGCAATTTAACGGATTACGTAGTATTTCTGTAGATGCTGTGTGTTGCGTCACCTTGCAAACAACATGTGCCCCTGACGAGTCACCTGATCCAATGAATCATAAGTACACTACAGACATCAGTCATGGTGTTCGAAGCATGTGTGAGAATAATAATGCGAGTCGTATTATGATAACAGCGTTTGCACAACCAATTTTAAGTGGTCACAGAAGCAATCCTGAATATTTCCTAAATGATATGATAAATCTGAAGATAAGATAGCATAGTTTAAAACTGTTGTGTCATAAAGTTTTAGGCGCATTGGTTTTATAGTATTTATTTATAAAGAGTAATATGTCAGACTAGACGTTATAAATTAATCCAGCGGTGTGTGAGCACGGTAAAGATATATATTTTTACCGTGGTGTGAGGTAGCAGTTAAAATGACATAAACATCCAAGTAACGTCTTGATTCAGACCTGGCTGAATGATGACTTCATGGCAGCTATTAAGATGTCGATTTGGTCAAACTGAGAACGACAGTGTCGTCACCACTATCCGATAAACTATAAAAAGATTTGTACTTACCTTTGTCGCAGGAATCGTTCTTGAAATCAGCGTACCTTACACAAGTTTACAATAAGCGCCGGCAAGGGTTCATTGTTTTGATATCCGGTTGCTTTACATAGGTATCTACATACATTGCATTTACGTCCGCTGAGTTACAGCCGATTTAATAAGTTCCTTGAAAGTATAGTCTCGTAATGCAAGCGGAACTCACTAATGCGTAACTTTTATTTCGTGTTATATTACCCATTGTAGCAGTATTCGGGTAAGTAGCTTCATAGATGTAAGTATAGTAATTGCAGAGCTCATTATATGTTTTATGAGAGGCGCGCCATATGACAAAACTCTGTGCATACCTCTTTCCAACAATGCGGTCCATAAAGAACAATGGTAAAAGTTTTAAGCTTCCATACGCTTTTTACTTATCTTAAACGCAATCTGAACATTACCACACAAATGCTAATTACACTATTCAAAACTAAACGTAGTTACTTCCACAAATAGAGGCTTGTGGAACCGACATTAGCCAGTCGGTAAGCGTGTGATATTTGGCGCGCCGTCTCCGAACAAGAAAACTGACTTACGTTCATATCCAGCCGTCCAGTACCACAAGGAGACCATCGCCAGCAGCCAGTGATACATGAGTCCTTCGATCTTCCAATAGAGGGGGGCGAACAAGGGTCTGAGGAGTCGCAGCGCCATCATCCACACCACGTAAGCGGGGATGCAGTAAAGGTTGTTGACGACCGCGAATGTCGTTCTTGCCACGATCCGCACGTACCGGCTGAAACAGCAGGGCCGCGTAGGTTCATCCATGACCGTCTCGCCGCGCGGCGCGCGAACAACCCTCGTGGGCTCGACGTGCCTCAACGAACGACATACACATGATTGGTGATATGAGATGTGACGTGCTGGACACCACAGTTGAGTGACGCGACCGACA
Source organism: Orthosia gothica (assembly GCA_949775005.1). Classification (NCBI taxonomy): domain Eukaryota; kingdom Metazoa; phylum Arthropoda; class Insecta; order Lepidoptera; family Noctuidae; genus Orthosia; species Orthosia gothica. The sequence continues at coordinate 108,020 of CATKRY010000219.1, forward strand.
AGGGTTCCGCGAGCTAGCGAGACGAGGTGGCATGGCCGTACCGCGCTCACCCTGCCGACAGCTGCCGAGACGCGGGGGCTTTCGTCGTGCGCGACCATGGCGCTGCTCTACCGCCGACAAATCAAACAAAATGTTTATATTCGACGATATTTATTTATTGGAATCGTTCAGGGCATCACTGTCGGATATTTCGTTAAGTAGTGAGTACAAATTTTAAAATCGCCCGTCGGCGAGCGACGGCCTCGCTCGCCGGCGAGCTCACATGCGATTTCGTTTGCGACACACATTTTACACCGATCGACGTAACATTAACTCGTACGACGCGAGCACACATAGACAGACATACACAATTTATTTACGATGCTTACTGTGGCACGACCGCGGCCGGCCGAGCTCGTCGTGTAAAATTAATACAAATTTCATTATATAAAATTAAAAAACGACATCGGACCGCAGAAATGATACAAAAATTACAATATTAATGACTGTACACTATCTAATATATACAATATTTGCCAGCATAGATATGTGCGGGGGCTTTATATACAGGGCGGTGGGGTTGGTGGCACGGGCTCCCACAGGGCGCAGGGCGCTCACACGTTGTAGTCGTGCGACATGAGCCCGTGCACCTGCTCCAAGCGGTACGCGAGCCGCTGCTTCTGCGAGAACTCATCCTCCTCGAGGGTCACCGTAAGCTGTTCGTTGTACCTTTCTGCATAGGCGTACAGCTCGTTCAGCGCACAGTTCGTGTTGAACTCTTTAGTGTGGAGACGCGACTCCTCCGCGAGCATAGCGTTCATATCCTGATCGGATATCGCTGGCATTAACTTAATATCCGCATAATAACGCTCCACCCACTCCTTGTATACTGGTATGTCTTTCGCGTAAAGAAGCTTAGACGACGGCGAGTCTTTACCGAGGATGTGGTCGGACGTGGAGCACGAGTCCATAAATGTTTGCGCGATAACTGATAAGCAAGAATCTACCGTGTTGGACTTGTGAACGTCAAAAACGAAGTTAGGATTCTTAATCAGATTGACCCAGAAACGTAGCGGAAGGGAATTGCTCTTCCAGGTGTGCACCACCTCCGGGTCGGAGATCGTGTGCTGCAACGCCTGATCGTCGAGAAAGTCGAACATGTACTTTATAGCGAGAGGAAGTGCCGAGCCGCGATGCGCTGTGCTAAAAATAGTCTCGAATAAATCATCGACAAACTTTTGCAGGGTGCCCTTGGTGGCGAGAAGACGGGTGAGATATATTTCCGAGACCATTTTGTTGCCACGGTCTCCCTCTTTGCGTGCGTCATCGTCGTGGTGGCGTACTAAATGCCAGTATTTGAAACCGCCTCCATGTTCGTATTTGAGGGGGCTGGCCGGTGGACTAGCCGAGCCGTATTTACCGCGGTTAAGAGTTTCATACGTGTGGGACTTGTCGTTCTTTTCCATGTTGGATAAATTATATACGGAACTTTGTTTAGCAACGAGACTAAGACAGGCACCGTCTGGTACGCGGTAATGATTAAGAGTATTGAGCTTGCGCCATTCGCCTTCGCATTTAGTAGTGCTATCCTCGTCGTAGAGGATCAGCCTTCCGCAGGCGCCCGTGCGCCACTCCAAGTCGAGGTCGTCACGACTTGGTCTCTGGGAGTACGGAGTGGCGCGGTAAATTGCGTCTAAACACTTCTCTTTCACCTGACTTATCGTATCACAGTCGAGAACTTTAACGTGAACGTTTTCAGTCGTAGCCTCTAAACCACTAACGAATAATGTTTGTTGTGAGATCGATACGCTAACGGTCATAGGTTTGAAATCTATAGACTGCCTAATGAGCTTTTCCTCGCTTAGGGAATATCGTGCTTCAGAAGTTATCGCATCTACAGGCCCTTTGTCGACTTGACCTTTCATCGACCTAAACAACAGGTACAGTGGTTCGCCAGCGCACTCACGAAGGAATTTATACAACAGGAAAGTGAACCAAGCACTCAGCATTTTTTCAGCGACGCTCTCGGTACGTCTCAATAACAACTTGGGGTGATTCTTTCCTTCCATACACTTTTCTATTAACTCCGCTAATAATGTCTTTAATACATCAGTACAATACTCCATCTTACTCTGAAGAGTAACCATAATAAGAGAAGCTACATTAACACGATCGCGCATTGAAAAATATCTATTGCTTTCTAAAGTACGAATAAATAATAGAAGGAATGTTTTGTTCATAATTAGCTGCCCAAACATTCTGAGACCTTTGTCTTTTCTAATAAGCTCTGGGCGCTCCCATTGCAGGACGGCATGGTCGTCGATGTTAGGGAACAATATTTTCATAGCATACGTACGGTAATCTAAGAAAGGTATACCGCCAGTCACATCTCCAGTCAAATCGGTCATTTCCGTTTGCAACTCTGCAAACGCTTCTTTACACTCAGCAGCTACTCTTAACTCTAGAATATCCATTTGCTCTTGCATATTTTTTAATACCCTAATATTCTCAGTTGATTTTCTCCTATACATAACTAAAAAGCCGAAAAATATCAAAAGGAGTATACCGGCGCTGACGCCGATGCCTATTAAAGCTGGCTTGCCTATAGCGGCTTGGAGGCCAGCCTGCGATGAATAAGATAATTTACCAATCTTGTACGTGAGGGCACGTCCGACTCTGACTACAACGTCGGGTGTATCTACGCCGTCTGGAAGTTCATCTCGCGAAGGCGGACGGCACGTCAATTGATGCCGCGACAACGATGTCACGTTACACAAACTATCGCCTATATGAACCTCTACATCGAGTTCAGTACAGGCTCTGTCCAGATTTTGGCCGTTTATTGTTAAATATTCAGACTTATAATACTTGACGTCTTCGTCGAATTTCTCATAAAGAGGATCTGGATAAAGAAGGAATGCTTCGCCCCTTTTGCTAGTGAGATTTTGCACACTTTGTACATCGTCCATATTGAAACCGTATTCTAATTCTAAGGGTCTATCCGGATCCAGATTGAGACCAGCACTTTCTATTCCTGGAGATTCACAAATGAGATGAGATTGATAATCAACTCTGTTGCAAGGTGCGATGTAAGGTCGGTTATCGTGATACACGTATATTTGTGGGAATTGAATTGTGTGGAAATTCTGTCCGGTCACTTTGATGTTTATTCCACCGGATGGGATACCCTTGGGTTGTTTTCTTTGAGTCGTTAGTGGTGGGCCGGACTCTACGGACGCGACAATAGGATCCTCCATATATTCAAACTTTTCTCTCTCTAAAGTTCGCATACCGTTATCGAAACGCATTCGCAACGTGCCCATTTTAATTTGATACGAATGACTAGTTCTACAAACGGCTTCCTCGTGCGATACAGACAGTATAGCGCACGGCAAGTCGTCTATAAATGCTTGGATGTTACTCCCTGCGTTGAGATATTCGCCCGTAATACGTAGTTTAGTTCCACCGGATTGTGGGCCATATTTTGGTTGAATTGAATTGATTTTTGGATTCACAAACGCATAATGGTGTTTAGATTCTCCGCGATAATCCGCGACGCGAACGACCACGGGGCCGTCTCGAGGCACTTCTTCACCCGGACCGTCGACGGTACATACGATTTGCTTCGTTTTGACGTAAAGTTCAATTATTGGCTGACATTTGATACCCGCTATAGTAACGCCGTTATAAATATCAGATATATTGCGACCTAAATTAATTCCTTCAATAGTGATATTAGTACCTCCGTCCCAAGGACCTAACTGGGGCCGAAACGAGTGAATCTCTGGGTTAGGGCAAGTCTGGGTACGATTCAACCATACACTGGGAACACCACACTGTTCTTGGACTTCGCATCGATCTGATCCTTGGCACCAACCACATCCAAACTTCTCTGGGAGTGCGAGGCACATGCCACAGTTATCTGCCATATCATTACAACGGTAAATAAGAATATGAGTATTATCCGGATTATCTAAGGGCTTCGATCCTCCCCATATCACAGCGAAGGAAGCAGTAATATTTGGAGCACGCGATGTGTAAGTAAATTCAACGGCTTCACAGTAAATCGTGTCAGCAAGGAGTTGAGCGTTGACATGAGTCACACGCCCCTCTATATTGAATTGACAAACGAACCTTGTCTGAACGATAAATTGACCTATTATATGAACTTTAACTTTTATAGCTTTCTTTACACCGGATGGAACTAAAATCTCGTTTGTGCCGTCGGACGTTGAATTTATAGTGGGACAGAAGCCAGGCCCTGAGCGATAACTGGGACCGATTCTACTGACACCAGTGACCAGTATATCGTTTCGGCAGTTTTCAGCAGTATCATGCGTACACCGGTGTCCGTCGACACACCAATCACAAGGGAAGGAGGAGCTGACGCATTGCGTGCACGAGCTGTACGTATTGCAGTCGAAAAACGTGAAGTTAGTAGCAACGAAATCAGGCCCTTGAGTGGTGCGCACCGACAGCTTCGCCGTAAAGTGATGCTGACCGGTGGGAATCGAGGGCAGCGTGTCGGTACGCGGAGTGGTACAATTAACGCCATAAGGCTTCCTAGTAGCATTGGTTATGAGAGTACGATCTAAGGCTGTAAATGCACATAAGAATTGTCCATTGAGCGTTGGCAAGTTTTCGATAAGTAAATCTAACGTCCTAGCAGTCGTTCGTTGCAATTGATTTGGTGTTACTTGAGTAATAGTTGTACAACGGCCGCTACGGTACGAGATCCAATACAGGGGATCTTTAGCAGCGTCTTGACAGTCCGATCGCAAGCTGCACTTATTTTCTAAAGAACACCATCCACAATACGGGTCTTTGGCTCCGAGACATGTTAAGCATGATTTATATACGCTACACTCTTGAACTTTCACTTTAGACACTTTACGTTCAGTCATTACATATAAATGCATAAATTGAGTATCGAAATGCAAGTCTTTGTTGACAGCGGAGCCCTCGTCGACAACGATGTCCCCGTACTCAAACGCGGAGGTGGCGCTCTCGACTACGATCTTCTTGAGGTGCCCCTGAGCGGTACCGGCAAACACAACAGTGTAGTCGCCGGTGGCCGTCGCCGCAACCGCTGTTAGCCTCTTCGAAAATATTGCCACTGGCACTGCTTCCACTGGTTGTTCGCCTCCCAGAGGCGTATTCACATCTAGCCCGCAGAAATCTTCGCTGATTGATTGTAGCTTTGTTCCAATACATGCGTGGGACGGCGATATGAAGTCAAGACCTCTGGAACCGTTGCCACTGAAGCAAGTCTTTATGTTTTGCATGAATTTACGTCGAATAGCTTTGAGCGAATAAACGCATAACGCAGATAGATCCGAAGGAGTGTTGGTGTTGATTGATTCACTCTGACTGAATGCAGCGAACAGCACATCATGTTGAGCAGTTATTCCCAGTTCTCCCGCTAGCACGGATCCGGCTTTTCCGACAAACGCTGCTTGAACCAGATTGTAGCCATAATTACCACCGCCTTCTCCGGTACATGACATTGGGATTTCCGTATAAGAATAATAATTCTCATCATCATGACAAACTCTGACTAATTTGCTGTAATATGTATCAGATCCAACACCTCTCAACTGGGTCGTCAAAAAGTAACTGAATCCTTCCGAATTGAAACCGTAGACATAATTAATAGGATAGCGTTCGCGAGATAGCGAATTGACAAACATCCTCGTACCAGTCGTAACCGCCGTTCTAGCTATCATAAATAGACGGTCATCTTCGAGAGAGCGACTGCTCACAGTAGGAACTTCTGAGCGGTATGGCGAGTTGCCTGTGAAAGTGACGCCTACATACATAACTTGAGTCATCGGAGGATTCGGCGGTCCCGGCGCGATGAACGCCACTGTGGAAGCTGTCGCATTGTTCGCCACCACTGGCTCACGCACTTCGCGCACATCGTGAGAAATATTATTCAAGTTTCGTACAGAACACAACCCTTGCAGAACCGAACCACACGTTATTAGACGGCTGGTCGCGTAGTCAATCACTAGAGCTTTGTTCACATTGTCCGTGGGTTTTTTCACATAATTAGAGGGGCAGTCGAAGGTGCAGAGGGCGGAGTCGTTGACGGGGCCCGTGATGATCGACTGTGCGACTTCCAGGTCGGGGGAGAGTTGGTAGATTCTGTTGACAGCGCCGACGTACACCCGGCCGGTATTGCGATCGACGGCCAGATGATTGAAGAACGAGTAGGGCGCCGTCACGGGGTCGCTGAAGGTGAGGACCACGTCTTGCGAGGCGCGCGCGGCGGCGCACGCGGCCCCCAGGGCCAGCAGCACGCGCCACATGGCGCGGGCGCATGTGGCCGGCACTCTACCGCGCGCGCCGCCGCCCGCTCGTCGCACTGCTGCCGCCCGCCCGCCCCTTACATCTGCAACGCGAGACACCCACTCAGGCGCACTGTCCGCGCCCGTGCGCCAGACCAGCCGCTGTCGCCGCTTCGTTCCCATCGCACCGCACCGCTCCACCGCCTGCTACTCGCCTATGAGCTACTATACAATGGTCCAGTGAAGCCTGTTAACGATTCAACGATGAGGACCTATCGCGCATTTGTTTTAAACATTTGATTTAACCGCGGTGCGCACGAGTACACGTATTGGCTCGGAGAGGTCCAGTGCGGTCGGAGCGAATTCGCGAAGTGTTGCGGGGACACTCGGTCACCCTCATTCCAGATAAACGATATCGGTACCAACCTATTTTTTTACTTACTATACAAAATACATAAATTGTTTTTGGTGAAACGTCACGAAATATGGTCACTATTGCATTTCGATTATGCATTAATTCGGTCACATTAATTTTATCAATATAATTATATAATGCTTCCAGAATATATTTCGTTGACATGCAGAAATAATAAATATTTGCGAGCGTAAGCTACTGATAACTAAGCCCTTTGTGGAGTTAAAACACTGCAGCTCAAGTAAGTCATAAGCCGGTGACTAATCAATGAACCGGTTAAAAATAGGTTAGTACCAGGATAGCGCGGGCGACCCCGACGCGGTCAGTGCACTGATATAAGTCACACGCCGACGAAAGCCTCAGCATCATCATAAAGGGGAATAACTAAAATAATAATTTGGCATGCTGTTCGCAACGAGGGAGTGAACGTGGTAGCGTAACGATAAAATAATGAAAAGGAAAAGATCGGAGAAACGAAAAACATCGAGAATTCGAAACACCGAGTAATATATACTCACAGAAATGCCATTGTGGTGTATGATGCCGGCTTCAAACGTGTATTTTGTTCTATATTGAGATCATAAGCTTGTGAGACGCACTCTCATAGTGCGGATACAGCGCTGCGAGCTCGTGGCCGAGACCTGAAACAACAAACGGCATGTTAAAGCCCCTTAGGGCTCAGTTTGAGCGACGATTTACGTTCCATTATTTGAACCCTAAAACGATAAAGCCCATTTGCCATATTTCACAAGTTTAATTCAAAGAATACTGTTCGTATTTAACTTACAAGGCAAATAGATGGACCCGATACGTTATTGATGTGTCAAATATAATTGCATAACGTGATAGATGAGACCGGTAGCCGTAATCTTGCAGCTTTTACTTATTGCAAAAGAGACTGTTCTATTTTTCTGGATAATGATATTTTGATTATTTGTGCTCGTTAATGATCTTTAACAATGGTTAAATGACAATACTGAGAGAGATAAACGCGACAGAAATTAGTGAAACATAGACTTTGAATCTTTGACTTAAATTTTTCGCTTATATGTTCAGCTTCAGCATGATGGAGAAACTGACAAAAAGAGGGCAAATAAATTAACGAGTAGTAGGTATCGTAAAGGAGGAATTTCTTGGCATTGCATTTGTGACCTTCAAATACGTATCAATGTTACGCTCGCCCCGAAATATTTTCTTGAAGCGAGAATACAAAGAGTTCTTTCAGAAATTGCCGAATACATCTCATAGTATTCTCTCATTCGGTGATCCTTGCTACCAAGTGGGTTTCGGTGTCGTCGACCCATCTCGAATGACCTACTCCACTTATAATTCTTGGCCACCATGCAGAGATTTGAACGGCATTAACTGGTAACCTATTTCATCACAACACTTTTGTTGTTGCTTGCGTTCTGTGAAGGCGTTTGTAGATTTTGTGTTTGTCTCTCTGGTCAATTATGGACGAAAATTTCTATATTTATTTCTATCTACATAGGATTTAAAAATTTGTACGTGGCCTTTTGGGATAGCGTAATTTTCTCATTGCTGTGACACAGGGCTCCTCTTTGTGAGACGGAGCATTCTTTATTCCACCACGCGGGCACAGTGCTGATTGGTAGATGTTGCATGTCTTCCAATGTTTCTATCTAAGGTATGATGGGTATCTTCTCGATGTTTTCTTTCAAGGTTTTGGCAGTAACTATTTAGACGTCTTTTTACGATATATTTCATTCCCAATCTTGTAAAGTTGCGTAATTAATTTTATCGTAATTTATTGAATGAATACGAGAAATTAAAAATCCTGAAACTGATCTCATTTTAACTGTTTAAACTTGACTTAGTAGTTTTAAGTCACCCTGAGCTGTTTGTCATGAAAACATGGTAAGGACTCGTTGAACCCGAAATAAAGTTGTCAATGGCATGCATACAAAATAATTATAGTCTCGCAAGATTTATGTTAAAATGATTAATATTACTTATTGAGGAGCACTATTGTTTTAAAAAATTATTTTGAGTAAGTTTTCTCACCCGACCAGGAGAATTATTGCCTGTACTAAGTTGGTTATTTATTTCTGCGCTAAACAGTGAAAGAAAACACTGTCTCAAAATCGGACTACATTGTGACAATGTTCTAGGACCAAAAATCGAAACATGAAACATACACCAACCCGCACTGGAGTGCATAGTGAACTATGGCCATCACTTTCACAGAGAAGACACCTGGGCCTAGCAGTTCACGCTTGGTCTGCTGTCTGCACTGGCAAAGGACAGATGTGTGTAGAAAAGGAAGCGGGAAGCATTTGCCCAGAATGAGACATTACTAGCTATATTACTCACAGCGCATCTTTGTGTCTTTAAAGCTGGCTGCAAGCCCCTGCGCAGTAGCTATTTTTGTGTCAATGTTGGAGGTGAAGATAGCATTTTAGAACTGCCTCTTTCACTCGCTTACATTTGTTGCATCGTTCTATCTCGCTTACTCTATGCAGTATACTCAATGACAAATTGTTTCTTGCCCAATGGTTTGCAGAGCCAACTTCAGATACACAAGAACCGCTGTGTATCTGAAGTTAATATGCAAGCTGTGAAATACAATGCATGCTGTGAATACTAAAAAAAAGCTAGACAATGAGTTACAAAGATCTACGTAGATATTACTTACCTACCTCATCTATCTCTCCCTCTATTTTTTATTTCTCTTCTCCAGAAAACTTATTGTGTGCCTATAAGGTTGTGCTATATAAATTTATTTTCTTTATTTGATCGGATAATTTCTTGATAGGTTTAAAATTAAATCCTATGCAAAAGCTGCAAGATTTATTTGTTACAAACTCCTATGACGGTTATTGATAAGGAGCTGAACTAAGGATGAGAACGAGATGATAGGTGTGTCTCATGATGGTATCTGGTCAAAAGACCTTTACCAGAGAAAGCCGGGAAAGGCCCAACAAAGGTTTGCCCAACAGAGGGAAAAGCTTAGGCAGATTATCAAACAGTAATACTGAAAGAATTTATTTTTACTATGGATCCAATTTACAAAATTTTTGCCAATAGATTGACTAAAAATATTGACAGCCTATTGATGATAATAGTGTATTTCTGTTCTGGATAGCTGCAAGTTTTGATATTGTTAACCATTGTTAATGCACCTACATTAAATTGGGATAGGAAAAAGGGGATGATTTTATAACAACATAAAGCTTAATTAGCTGTGTTTTTGTAGTTAGCATTTAAAAGGAGCATTACCTACTTGTTTTAATTTTTGTACTGTATGGTGAGTGACCATTTGGTATGACACATTATTGGAAAAGTACTTGTAAGTTGTGATTTGAATTTATGGGCACCTATTTTTTTTTAATTAGTGGTAAGAGGGTTTTGAATATTACAAGATAATTTGGTAATAAATTTTTAATAAGTAGGTACTAGGTAGTAGGTACTAGTATACATTTTGTGAATGGCACTGCATAAAATACTAAAAAAGTGATCCAGTTAGGTACTTAAAATAACCACAAGAATGATTGAATTTATTATTTCCCTTTTTGTACTACCTCTCATACCTAAATCATTGCTTGATATCAGCTTATCTTAAATCGAATTTAATAAATTATCAAGCAGAAGACAGTACAAATTGCTGGATAGAATTTTAGAAAGATTATTATATACAAGATGTGACCAAAAGCCTATTCATACTGCATTAGAGTGCATAGACGAATGACTGAAAGTATTTTCTTTTTAAATCTGATTTGATGAATGAGTCATAAAACTTCATTCATAATTGGGTTCAAAGTTCGAACACATTATTAATTACTATCCAGCAAGCATGTTTACTGTTATGGAATGTAAATAATGGCAGCCGCACAGCTAATTTTATCCCTAGGAATTTAAACAAGGAGGCCGCAGGGCTTAGACATCATCTAAGAATATTATCACGTCATCCAAGACTTGAACGTTCGTCGGGCTCAAAAACGAAACTCGCCTTATCGAATAGACAACACTGAGAGTACGCTGCACGACCGAGGACCGCGCGACCGGTCTCAGGCCTGTCGTGCCGCAACATTTTGATTACATTCCCTGCCTCCCACCCACTCGGTGTAATCAACCACCTACGCACTCAGATGTCACAAAAAACAATCCAATGATAAAATGCCGATTTAACGATACCGACTTATTTTTCCATCAATATCTATCAACGAAATCCCTTCTGTGAGAGAAAAGAAAGTCAGCCATTACCGCGCACGCGAGTCGATAAACGGAAGCCATTCCAATAAACGCCACGCGTTCTTTCTCCACGAATAATCGGCTGCATTACAGTGATGGTGTAAAACTTACCTTTTAACAGATTATCTCTTTGCTGGATAAACAACAATCCTTTAGAATCCGGGATATGGGAACTGCCTTGAGCACTATTGCACCACACACAAGATTCTTTGTATATTTTTTTTCACTTAAACGTAAAGAACACTTAACACCACAAGCGACGGTTTAATCACAACATTATACTTATAAAAATACCTCTGGCGGATATCAAAGCCCGTTACAATGAGTAAAATAGCACGTTTGCTCAGGGAGTCCACGACAAGAGCATCAGTCTTCGTACATCGCCGTGGAATGATTTGGTTTCGCTTTTCGAACGAGTCTAGGCGTGACTGACCCGAACGAAAAGCCGAAGTTACCCGATTCGGAAATATTAGTAACCATAATTGCCACTAGAGGCGCTTTCGTCTTTAGCTGCGTTCATAAAAATTGTAAAATGTACAGATCATTTTTATTTTTGCGATACAAAATTAACAATAAAATTATTCAAGCCAAAATTTATTTTATTACATACATTTTGAACTGCTAATAAACATAGGCAATTAGGCAATGAGAACTCTACCTAACTCACGAAAATATAAACAAAAGAGCTCAACCAGCCATAGACAATATAATGTATTGAACATTGTATGGCATTAGTACATACATACTTTTTCGGGAAAAAAAAATCTTTGACAGCCGGTACAGTAAGCCGCAGTACTTATAAGCCGCAGTAATAATTGGGCATTGTGCCTGGCTCAGGGCGTTCAATCTTAGTACAAAAAACTGGAGACAGCAATGGGTACAATGATACAAAATCACGAAGCATATTTATTCAGTGTACAATATAAGTCAAAAAGTGTTTTTTAATTTTGTTGGATTATAATCGTGATTTTACACCTACTAGTTTCACAAGATGGCAGCTCTGATGCAATGTTTACTTTAATTCGAATAGATGGCGCTAAACAAAATCGTAACTTGTCAACATTGCGTAGTTACGGTAGAATATTACTACTAAAATAGTATATTTTTAAACAACTTCTGTGATAATGTTTCCAAAGAATATTTTCAATTAGGGATTATTTTCACGGGTTTTAATTACATTTAACGCACAGTGTGACATTTTATTATTTTTTGATTACATAAAACTCATATAGGAACAACTTTTACAATCATTTTGCAAATATTCATTACGGTGGTGGTAAAATTCCCTTGGTGGTTTTATTAACAATAAACTGGTTACCCCAATTTACAAATGTCTGCTGATATCTGACGCTTGCGCCCGGTATTTTGCGATATTTTGTTTATTTTTGTGATCTTTCTGTGTTATGATGTGCATTTGTCGTTGAGTTGAGCAAAGTTCCTCCGGCTAATCCATATTTGTGACTAGAAAGTAGTTTTTTGAGTGGTTGTGACTGAGACAGACTGTGCTGAGACTCCAGTGTATTTTTAAGTTTGAGATAGGACTCTGTTAGTGCATCATGTCCTCGGATAAGCACTGCTGTGTTTCTGGGTGCAAGGACAGTGGAGGTATGACACATTTTCATAGCCAAATCTTGGATCTTTGCATTTAAAGCAATTCAAAATTAAGTACATTTTACCCGACTGCATTGTAATTTTGATTGCTTTGAAGTAGGTAGTCTTCTTCAGTTTTAGTTTCTCTTCAATATAAAATTTAATTTGTTTCGAAACAATAATATTATGTTCATTATTTAGGAGCTCGTGGCTAAATAATAACAGCCGCACAGGTCGATCATCAAGGTTAAGCAACGCTTGGCTTGGTCGGTCCGTGGATGGGTGACCATTTCAACATACCGAGTTTCCTCCGTGCCTCGGAAAGCACGTTGAGCAGTTGGTCCTGGCTGTCATTTGAAGATCTTTGACAGTCGTTACGAGTAGTCAGAAGCTTGAGATCTGACACCAGTCTAGCCAAGGAGTACCGTGTTACCCAGTTACTGGGTTGTGGAGGTCAGATAGGCAGTCGCTCCATGTAAAACACTGGTACTCAGCTGATTCCGGTTAAACTGGAAGCCGACCCCAACATAGTTGGGAAAAGGCTAGGCAGATTGATCTTGATATAAATGATAAATGATAAATGATTTTATTTCTGTAAGTTGGTTTGTACAAACACTTTTACATGTCGATCATATTTTTTAAAACTAGATGAGGTCGGCGTTTCCTATCTGACTACTCTGAGAAGAAAGGCCGAAACAAACTCAGAGGTCACAGTCTCTTTTGAAGTCTTGACAAAAACTTGGTTATATCATGTGAAGACCATGTAGACATATGTCTGAAATGGTCTTTTGAGGAAAGAACCAGCCAGATTGAGTGGACCTGTCCAGTCAGTGCACGCATTTGTCAATAACCGAGCAGCTCAACTCAGAATTTACGGAGCTCAACGATTCGACGAACAATACCAAAGAAAGGACATTCGGGTAGGCCGCATAAACTACTCAAACTGCCAGACCATGAGTAAAAACTAACTAAGTTATAATAAAAAACAAAAATCCACATAATCTTCACATTCACAATAATAAAAATAAAATAATATAATACTTCAAAAAGTAAATATTCTTGTCATTGCAAGAAAACAAAAAAAAATATCAAAATTAAAAACAAAAACAAAATTCACGGTGCAAAATATAAAAAATCAAAATTAATTGGAGCAGCTCAATCCCAAGCCTTTTTGTCCTCAACGTAATCTTTAATAGTATAAAACGCTTTCTGACACAACTTACGTTTAATGAATGATTTGAATTTATTAAGACTTAGATCTTGTACGTGGCTTGGAAGCTTATTATAAAAGCGTACACATTGACATCTAAACGAGCCACCTATCTTCTTGAGCCTTGTTGTAGGTACTACAAATTTGTGTTTGTTCCTAGTATTTATGTTATGGATATCACTGTATTTTTTAAACAATTTTATATTTTTATGAGCATATAAAAGATTTTCATAAATATACTGAGAGGGCACAGTCATTACATTAATCTCCTTAAATTTCTCTCTGAGAGAGTGCCTCGGGCTTAATTTATATATTGATCGAACAGCTCTTTTCTGCAAAACAAAGATATTCTGGATGTCGGCGGCATTTCCCCACAACAGAATACCGTACGACATTACACTATGAAAATAGCTAAAGTATACTAAACGGGCTGTCTCTATGTCAGTTAAATTACGAATTTTTCTAACAGCATATGCTGCGGAGCTTAACTTCTTTGACAATTTATCTATATGTGGGCCCCACTGAAGCTTAGCATCCAAAGTTAAGCCTAAAAATACTGTGCTATTCTCAGGATTCAATTCTTCGCCCTTTATCAACACATCAGTTTTCACCTGCCTAACGTGAGGTAGGGTAAACTTAATGCATTTGGTTTTTTTTTCATTAAGGAGTAAATTGTTAACATTGAACCAGTGAACTACTTTTGAGATCGCGCTATTTACTTCGTCAGTAACCAGCTGCTGCCTTTTAAGTTTAAACAAAAGTGAAGTATCATCTGCAAACAACACTATGTCATGGTTATCCTTTATGAGGTAAGGCAAGTCATTAATATAGATAAGAAACAAGAAAGGACCAAGAATCGAGCCCTGCGGGACTCCCATTTTTACTATAGATCCGGGTGATCTTTTTCCATTAACGTCAACAGTCTGAATCCTATTACTCAAGTAAGAAGTAAGAAGATCCAGAGCGCTGTTCCGGATCCCGTAGTGGCGGAGTTTCCTGATTAGCGTTTCATGAAGAACACAATCAAATGCCTTGGACAAATCACAAAAGATTCCCAGGGCATCGCACTTATCTTCCCATGCATTATAAATATGTCCTAAAAGCTCAACACCGGCATCAGTAGTTGAACGACCCCTTGTAAAACCGAACTGTTTGCTATGTAATAATTTATGCTTATTAAAAAATCTTTGCAATTGCTCTAAAATTAATTTCTCAAATATCTTACTAAAAGTAGGTAGTACTGAAATAGGTCTATAATTTGTTGGGTCTGATGTACTACCTGATTTAAACAAAGGTATTATTTTACTATTCTTCATTAGGTCAGGAAACTCCCCACAGTCGATACAATTATTAAAGATAATAGCTAAACTAGGTGCGACAACATCAATAATAGACTTAGCAACTTCTACAGAATGACCCCACAGATCTGCAGTCTTTTTAACATTTAAAGTGTGAAAGGTTTTAATTATGTCTCTACAAGTAATATGTTCAAAAAGAAATTCCGTATCGCAGACATTAACATTTTCTTTTAGCAAAGACTCAGCAACAGAAGGTGATGAGTTTAGGGATTTAGTAGTTGAAATGGGAATATCCGAAAAGAAATTTTCAAAGGCCACTGCGACTTGTGAGTCTGATTTTATGATGTTGTCATTAATAGACAGGCTGTAGTCAGTATTTCGGTTACCAGATCTTCCCGTTTCACTATTAATAATATTCCAAGTCGTTTTAATAACATTACTACTGTTTTTAATCTTTGAACTCAAATAATGCGACTTGGCCAAACTACAAACTTTTTTAAATAATTTTGAATAATTTCTAACATATAAGTTAAATTCAGCAGTGTTTATATAAGGCCTTTCACTGTACAGCTCATAAAGCCGTGTTCTACTTTTATGAATACCAATGGTCGCCCAATCACCGAATGATGCGTTACTATTAACGGAGATATTCTTGGGAATAAAGGTTGAATTAAATTGTTTACAGTATATACTAAAAAAATCATCATATTGGTGATTAGGATCAGCATGAATTGACAAAATTGGTAATTTATTAATGAGTTTAGCCTTAAAAGCTGCCAAACGACTTACAGTTTTGGGGTTAACAGTGATATCCTTTTTAGCCACTTTGTTGTTTAGGTTTTGTATAGTAATCCTCTGCCCACAATGATCAGAATCTAGTAAATTTATAATTTCTTTGTGGACAGGTATAACATTGGTATAAATATTATCTAAGCATGTGGCACTAGTAGGGGTTATTCTTGTGGGCTCCAAAAATAGGTTTACAAGATTGTAGGACTGAAACAGACTTATTATTTTACTACAAGAACCTGAGTTTTCTAGTAAATTAACATTAAAATCACCACAAGTGATTATGGATTTATTTGAGTTACAAATCTTGTGTAACACTTCATCCATTACCTTTTCAACCTCATATTACCTCATTTTTCTCTTCCAGTCAACCTTCTGTAAATCATTATTCCAATATTTTTAATTGAATTACCTTATAATCGGTGATTGGTATAGGTACTGCAATTTCCCGGGATATCGCTACGTGATCTTAAATGGATATAACTTTTAATATGTGATTTCGCCCACAACAGGTTTTGAAGTGTTATTATTACATGGTAAACACACCATTAATTCTTTTGTTTAAGGTATATTCCTATTAAAAGGCTATTTTATTAGCTTAGTAATTTTTAATTATTTATGTTAAATAAACAATTTCCAATACAGAAATCTTCGATAAAATTAATATCACATCAATTAAAAATATTAAACTTTAATATCAAGATGCTCAGAATCTCGGTTGACCATAAATTGCACTACCTCTTCCAATCACTTTTTAAAATTAAATAAACTGATAAAAATATAAACTAATAATGGCATGCAATTTGTTTCAGGCATGCATGCAGTTCTTCATGGATTTCCAAACCCTGAAAAAGACAGAATACGATTCAATACCTGGCTATATTCAATTGGAAGTGATATTTTGGGACTTGAAAATGCACATATATTCAAGTACCGTCGAGTGTGTCACAGACACTTTGAAGATAAATATCTATGTCGCAATAACCGAATAAGCAATATTGCAGTTCCAACATTATTTTTACCAGGTTTGTTCATCAATAATGTTACTTATATTAAAAGAATAAAATTGCTAATACTAAATATATTAGCATAGGTCTTCGACTGGTTGGAGTGTAGCCTTAGAGGTGCTATGGCACAAGATTTTTTTTCAAATACACACTCACAAAAAGTGGTGAAAGTTGCGGGGATCCGCTGTATATGAGACGAACAGGAACAATCAATGCGATAAGGCCGCCCATTGTATGTTTTAGTTTTAAGTTTCTTTTGTTCTTGTTTATTATGGTGTACAATAAAGTGTATATAAATAAATAAATCAATGTTGTGACGTTTGGGGTGGGCCTATGTACAGCAGTGGATGTCTTTCGGCTGATATGATGATGAAACATCTTAACCACACAATTATATGAGTGGCCACTATTGCTTTAACTAATTAATAAACTAGCATCTTAGCAAAATTTTTAATGCAGTTATTCCTTTATACTTTTTCAGGTTTCAAACTAATATCACAACCAAAATTACCATGTGTTGGAAGAAAACCATTGCACGGACTTGTAAATCAGCCAATACCATCAACATCTACAGGTATTATATTACTATGATTTTATATTATTCTTCTAGAGTTCCATATCAGAATATGTCGCTATGGCCTCTATGATGGCAAATAAAATAATTGTGTAAATTTTGGAATGGAACTTACCTTATCCTTCCGAGTCTATCTTGCATTTGGCACATTTGCAATTGAATATTTGAATAAATATAATTCTACCGATTGGAAATTTATTTATTTATTTTATTTTAAAGAAGGCTTACAGACTAACAAACCAATGACATAAAGAATATAATATTAAACAAATAGCTAATAACAAGCCTCCACATATAGAAATGGAACTTTTTGCCATGAGCCATTACTTATGTTTGTATATATTTTATTTTAGCTCCTGAATCACAGCAGCAGTTAAAGTACACATCTACAAGTATTGTAGAAAATAGAATGCAAAAAGAAAATATTGGTAAGTACTTAGCATTAAATATAATTATTTTGTTTGTTTGTTTTGTGTTTTAGGGTTTCATAGCTGGCTCTGTCACTAAATGGAATTCGAACAAACTTTTAGACCTAGTATATAAACTTTGTTTTATCCTTTGAATGCTATTATTCACATAACATAACATTACGCCGGTAATCCCCGAAGGGTTAGGTGGAGGTTAAAAAAGGAATAAAACAAAGTTACACACGTGTGTGCAGGAGAAAAATCGACCCCGAAAATCGCATCATAATCCATTAATTTAGAAGTAGCAAGAGAACACATAACTGGCTCCCGATTAATTACGGCCCGCTCCCTTTCACAACGAGGAGGCCTATGTGCTAGGTGTAGGATCATCATTAGGCTAATGATGTGTATTTGTTCCTAGCCAATAGTCAGTGATTTAAATACTTTATTTATACTACAAACAGTTCTATCTAATGTTATTGCATGACCAAAACACACTTGACTAGCCTTAAGTGATACTGATTTATTAATATATATTTCAGATCCGGCAACAGTAGTATGTGAACAAGACGTACCACCTTCTACTTCTCAAAATACTGAACAAAATTTAGGTAAGTTTTGTTATCATGTATATATATAAAATAAGTTTGGTGTCACTTGATCATGTCAGTAAAAATAAAGGGGTTCCTTAGTTGGGATGAATTTACCCCAAGAACAAACTTGACATTTTAGTTGAAAAACAGTGACTGCTTCGTTGGTGTAGTGGTCGCAAGCGCTACTGCTGAGCATGAGGTCCTGAGTTCGATTCCCAGGTTGGGCAGTGTTAATGGATTTTTCCATCAAGTATTTCTTAGTAGCGGCTGCTACTTACGGAGTCAGCAGATCGCACTTGAACAATCAGTTTTATTATTTTGTTGAATATCCACTGCTCATTTACAAAATATTGTATGTACATTGTTTCTGATTCCATTGTTAAAAGCGTGCACATTAATATTTCAGCTTCGGACATGATATGCCAGGAAATGCCGCTAACTACTCCTCAAAGCAAAAAGAGTGTTCTGAAGGATTTAGGTAAGCTTTTTATCTTTTTAGAAAATGGTACGTAAGGATACAAAAAATCGTTAAAGTTGAGAAGAATATGATTTGAAACCTTTTATTATGTTTCTATTTATATTCTTATACTTTATTGTAAACATAAAATTATGAAAGGTTTTGTGGTAGATATTGCTGTTGGCCATAATACCACTTTTGTACCCCTAGTATTAAGTTCTATCTATCATATCGATACTTCTTTCTTGTGACTTTTGTCACATCTCTAACATCAGAACGTAAGTACGTAAACTGTCAAAGCTCTATCAGCTAACGCAAAGAGTTAATTATTTTACTAAATAGAATGTTTTAAATGATACTATACGTCCTCGACGTATTTAGAACTAAGATTCCTTTATTCCGGACAGCCTATGAAATGTATTCCCTGCACAATAATTTCAGTATGTTAGTCGATAACTCACCTGTGGAAAGATTTCCTTTGATTATGTTCTGTTAATACGCTCATTCTACTCTTGCAACTGATAGCCACACACGACATGGTTCATGCAGATAATTAAAAAAAAAAAACCTGATATAAACGAAACAAAGGCGTGAAAACAGCTAAAAACATTAATTACAGCTGCTAACCGATGGGATACAACAGTGACTAAAAAGTTATCTCTTTGACGTTCAGGATGGTAGCGTTATGTTTGTCTCTTTTTTTTCATAGCAAGAGAGTTTTTCCATAAGCAAGAAAGAGAGAATTGACAGTTTCTTTTTCGTCGTAAATACGGTATCTCTAGGTTACTATACAAACTCTCTGTCGAGCTGGTAAACAAAAGTCATGACCGCGTCACAGAAAGATGCCTGTGATTGTGTGATGAATAAGATTTAATTTTTGAATCATATATATAGGCTCTGAAAGTACGCCATGTTAAAAAGTATATTCTATGGCAGTTGTTACATGAATACTTTAAACTGTATGTCTAACTGTGTTCATTGTGTGTATATTAATTATTACTACTTATTTTTTTACTCATAAATAATCATTTTATTTTCTACTTTTCAGGCAGGAAAATATCTGCTAGGACGTGTAAACTCTCCAAGGCAGAAAAAAATTTACAGTTGAAAATAATGGCAGCCAGAAGAAAAATAAATAAATTGAAAAATAAAGTTAAGAAGCAGACAGCGGAAATAAAGGCAGCAAAAAAATTTGTTGCCAATCCTGCAGTACTAGATGTACTTCAGAATTGCTCAAGCACTGCAAAACTATTAATGCGGGTACAGTGGCGAGAAGATAAAAAAAAGGATAAAGGACGCCGATTCACGCTACAGGAAAAAATTGCAGCATTATCGATTTTTAAACAGAGTCCAAAGGCATATAGATTTCTAAGAAAAATATTTATATTGCCCGCAAATCAAACACTCGCAAAAGTGATACAAAAATGTAATCTTCGACCTGGGCTTAATAAAAATATATTTGTACAATTACAAAAGAAGGCCGAAAAAATGAAAATATCAGAAAGATTGTGCATATTGTTATTTGACGAAGTGTCATTAAAAGCACAAATAACATATAATGAAAAAAAAGACAAAATTACAGGGGTAATAGATAATGGCCAGCAAAGGCAACCAGAATTTGCTGACCACGCCCAAGTGTTCATGGTGCGTGGTCTAATTAAAAACTTCAAACAAGCCATTTATTACACCTTCTCAGCAAGTGCCACAAAAGGACCAGAGTTGGCTCAACAGATAAAACATGTAATTACTGAGGTGCAACAAGCAGGGTTTATAGTGGTAGCATCAGTCTGTGACCAAGGGACAAACAATCGTCAGGCGATACGTTTGTTAATAAATGAGACCAGGGGTGTCTACTTACGAAGAGGGGAAACTCCAAAAGAAAATGTAATAATAATCAATGATAAAGAAATCATTCCCCTTTATGACCCCCCACACCTTCTCAAGGGTATGAGGAACAATTTGGTGACAAAAAATTTAACTTATAAAAAAGATGGCGTGACCAAAACTGCCAAATGGTCTCATTTATTACAACTTCATAAAGAAAACCCAGGCTATAAAGGCATAAGACTGATACCAAAGCTAACAGAATACCACTTAAACCCTGAAAAATTAAACAAAATGAAAGTTAAATTTGCATCTCAGGTGTTTAGTCGCACTGTGGCATCCAATATGGGATACCTAGCAGGTAATTGATATTTAGCCATTTTTCTTGATATTGACATTTTATTTTACAGTAGAAACCAGTTTTCAGTAACTTAGTTATAGCACAGATAATATAAATTTCCGCAAACTTTGAAGCGATTCGATCCCCATAGTAAGACATTTCATACAAAACTAACCCCTCCCCCTTACTACCCCTACTACAGTAGTTATAGTGAAATGTTTATTGGGAAATGAAATGTTTATTCTAAATTTGTAACAGAATTATCGAAACCTTCGATTTGCTGCCCTAAAAAGTTTAACAGTCAGAACTACGACAAATGTGTATGTGTGAATAAATAACATTTTTGTTTTGTTTCTTTTTTCAGATAAAGGAATTCTACCCACAGAATGCCAGGAAACCGCAGATTTGCTGTTATTTATGGATAATGTTTTCGACTCTGTCAATGGAAGTTATGCCAAAAATAAAAATGCTAAGCCACTACTAGGCCCAGCTACGCCAACGTCTGCCCATAAAAAGACATGGGCAGAAGCAAAAAGGGTTTTTAACTCGATGAAGTTTGTGACTTCTGCTGGCAGGGTCGAAAGTGTTCCTACCTTGAAAAATTGGGTGTGGACACTGGAGGGAATTCAAGTTTTACTTAATAAATTACGCCATGAATACGGGGTAACATCAGTCTGGTTGCGGCACCTTAATCAAGATCCCCTAGAGAACTTCTTTGGGGCGGTTAGAAGTCACGGGTGCCGCAACGTTAACCCGACATGCGACCAATTTGAGTCAGCTTTTGCCACTCTTCTAATAAATAACTTAAACAGTGTCCACACCCAAGGAAAAAATTGTGAAAATGATTTTTGCGATGCATTATGCTCCTTCGTACTCAATGAAAATACTGAAGCCACGTCGACCTGTACAGTTGATTTAGAAAGTATTTTAGAAATTAATTTTGAAAACCTAGAAAATAAAGAAAAAGATCCTAGAATAATTGCACCTCTACAGTACGTCAGCGGATATTTTTTGAAAAAAACAAAAACAAACATTTTTAAAAATTGCTCTGTCTGCAAAAATGATTTCACAAGCGATGATGAAATAGAATATATAAGATACAGGGAGTATGCAGGTCGACGATGGCTTTGTACTCCCAGCAATAATTTAATAAAACTAATATCAAATTTTCAAGATGTAATTAATCATATACTCAAAAATAACCTACAAGCTTATTATTTAAAAGACATAATTAAAATGTCTATAATGTCCTTAGTTGATTTTAATTTCATTAAATGTAACACACATAAAAATAAAATGATTGAATACTTAATGAATACTGTGATTAGATTTATGAATTTTAATTATTGTAAAGTAATAAATAAAATTTTATCTGGGAGAAGGACAGTTGATGATGAAGAGGATAAAGTGCAAATGAAAGCAAAAAAATATCACAATAAATGTTTAAAAAGGAAAAAATAGGACAATTATCAAAAAAAGCAAAATTGTACCCTAAATTGTAAATCTTTACATAATTATGTATGTCATAGGATAATTTAGTAATGTACATATTAATAAAAACATCATTAGCTACATTGTATTTTATTTAACAATCCTTGAAACGAACATTACAGTTCTACATAATAAAATTAAATAC
Organism: Orthosia gothica; assembly: GCA_949775005.1. Taxonomy (NCBI): domain Eukaryota; kingdom Metazoa; phylum Arthropoda; class Insecta; order Lepidoptera; family Noctuidae; genus Orthosia; species Orthosia gothica. Next base: position 130,641 of record CATKRY010000219.1, read on the forward strand.
AAACACACACCTACGCACACTCATACACGCACACACCCACACATAACATAGGTGTAGTTCTAACTATATAGATCAGATGGCGCTAGTTTCTTCACGAACGCAAGTGACGCGTTCCACGGAACAAGATTGGTCTCTATTTCAGTATATTATAATGTACTCTGTGGCCTGGCTGGAGGCTCTAGTTTAGTCTCCACAGGGAAAGTCCGGTTAAGCAGTAAAATCATCAATTGGTTGAACTGAGAGACGCCGTTCAAAAACATAAACTAAAGCTAACTGTAATACAAAAATTTAAGCAAATAAATTAGCAATAATAATACATATTTTAACATGAACATAAAAAGGCACACATATAGAGTCTGGCAAACGAAAGTAGACACCCGAATTATTTGCAAACTTTTTATATGGCAATACTATACTAGTGTCAACCTCAGTTTTCCAAAACAAGATGGCGTGTTGTTTTGGTTTGTTGTGGCCTTTATAGCATTTATTCAGTGAAAAATGAATAAATCAATTAAAAGTGGATTACGGGAGATGTTGTTTCGCATGTTGTTGTATACGTTTGGTGTTAGATTTTTAAGTTAGTATGACGCTAATAATTTGATACTTTGTTTTAATTCGTAATTACATTTACTATTGATGCAAAAACTATTTCTCTATTATTATTCACATTAATTTTATAATAATAAAAAAAAAATGTTCTGTATTTACCCTTAAAATAATGCAAAAAGTCGCGTATTAGTCCATTAACGAAGTGTGAGTGTTATCTGTACAAGAGAATAAAGAATCAGTGAAAAAACAAAATCTAACTGTCAACTATTAAGTGTCAACAAATACAACATCTCGAAGATATAGTGTTATAGTGCAATAAAAACTGAAATAAAGTTTAGTGATTTAAATAAATTGAATGACAAAATAGACAAACAAAATTATTTCACATGATTCATTTCTAACAAATCCTTTTATTTATTTTTTAAATTGCACTTGAAGAAGCCGTTGTCTAATTTCAAACAGTTTCTTAACAGTTTATATGGTCGAGGGGCAGCGAAGTGTATCTCGGTAGCGAGTGTTCGCAAGTTCGCGCCTAGCAACAGACATCAGTTTTTGGAATTCCAAAAATTTCTTAAAATTTGTTTAACTTCGACTAGACTCGTTCCAAACCAGTTCACTAATATTATTACGATGGAGAATGAGCATGGTGATAATATCACATTTAGAAAACCACAACGTTCAAGTTCGCTTTGCGACTTGTCATCGAACCAATCCCTCTTTGACACAACAATGATAAGTTTGCCTAACACTTCTATCAACGAATCACAGAACAATAAAGAACTGAGTGATAAAATAAGTCAATTACAAGAAGAATTACTGATTGCAAACCAGGAAGTTGCTAACTTAAACATAGAAAACACTAATTTAAAACTAGAATTAGACAAGTGTAAACTAGTAATAAATAACTATAAAAAAGTCTGCACATCTGAAACACTTCGTACACCAAAATCTAAATCTACCAAAAAGAGATTTAATTCAAGGATTCCGAAGTCTTGTAACACACCTCCAATTCTACCGTCTATGAACAGTGAACATCCATTGGAGGAACTGGAATGTTCAACATCGCAAAAAAAACCTTCAAATCATTCCTACTCAGACATAAACAGTGACCACCAAAAAACGAAACCAAGACATATGCCCAAACGTAAGTTATGTTTACTTAGTACTGATAATAAAAACGACGTGTTGTCAACTGCTGAAAGCACTTTCCAAGAAAACTACAGTTTATGTCACTATTTAAAATCTCAAGGAGATACTAAACGTCTTCTAAGCGGTCTAGAGACAAAATTATTGAACTATACGATGAACGACTACTGCATTATATTACTTGGGGAAGAAGACTTCAAGAGGACTAATGATTATTATGGCATTATTTTTCTTATACGAGAGGTACTTCAAGCAGTGCAACACACTAACATAATTATTTGCATGCCAACGTATAAGTATCCATTTGACACTAGTTTATTCAACTGCAGAGTGGAGACATTTAATAATCTTTTATACTTGGATATACTGACGCATGGCCACGCATTCCTTTTGGACAGTAACTTGAATTTGGAATATGACTACAGCATGTTTAATAGATACTCTGGCAAAATAAATAAAAATGGACTACAAACTATTTTTAAGGATTTACTAGACTTAGTTACTGACATTATGAAAAACGTTGACATAAATTACAATTTAAATGATGTTGATAAACCTGGAGACCAGTTTTTTCTTGAGTAAACATTTATATATAATGCACCAGAATATTGCAGGCTTGCAATCAAAATGTGATACTCTAGCAGTTTGTCTAAACGAAGTTACTGACAAAAACATAAGCGTGGATGTCCTATGCATTACGGAACACTTAATGATGGAAACTTACGAAAAACATCTGAATTTAAACAATTACTGCTTAGCGGCCTGTTTCTGTCGAAAAGAAACCAAAAGAGGCGGGGCATGCATTCTTGTGAAGTCCGGTCATCAATGGAGAGAACTGCCAAAAATTGCAAAAATATCTATAAGTGGTGTCTTTGAATGTTGCGCCATTGAACTGATCACCCACAAAATTGTATGTGTTTGTATTTACAGAGTACCAAAAGCAAATAATTTCAATGAATGTATTGTTAAATTGGAACAAATAATTCATATTTTAAGTAAAAAGGACTGTAAAAATATTATTTTAGCAGGTGATTTTAATATAGACGTACTTAAAAGAACAAATCAATCAATAGAATTCGAAAATGTTTTATTAAGCTTTAACTTGAAACTGGTACTTTATCAACCGACTCGGCTTAAGAGCAAAACATGCATTGATAACTTTGCGCATAACTTTAAGCAAGGCTGCAAGGCATCGGTGTTGGAGTTAGCGTTGTCAGATCACACAGCCCAATTACTGAAATGCCCAATTAGCACAGTTTGTACTTTGAATCGGTGGAGTAGGAGAAGACGCGACTATAGTAACGACAACATAAGTAAATTTAAGGGATATCTGCAAAGTCTGACATTTTCTGAAGTATATGAAGCAAATGACCCAAATGTAGCTTTTAACTCGTTTTCGGATATCTTTTCATTGCTATACAAACAATGCTTCCCCGAAAATATCGTTTTAGTAAATATCCATAAGAAACAAAAATGGGTTTCACGTGGTATTAAAAAATGCAGCGAGAAAAAACGTCAATTACTCTGGCAGTTCCGGAAAAGACCGACTCAATGCAATAAACTGATATTTAAAAATTATACAAAACGGTTTAGAAAGATCATTAGTTTGACTCAACGAGCTCAAAACAACCATAGAATAAATACATCAAACAATAAATCCAAAACAACATGGCAAATAATAAACGAATCCAAGTTAAATATTCCAAAGAATTACATTAATAAACTTAGAATAAATAATAATGACATTATCTCGGACCCAAAATTAATTTCTAATCTATTTAATAATTATTTCATTGACAAAATTCAGCCCAATGCTAATTCGGGGGACAGGGTCACTAGGCATATTTTAAATAGGAAAGATTCTATGTTTATGGACCCATGTTTGCCAAATGACGTATTATTAATCACTTTAGCCCTAAACAACACAAACAGTGTCGGTTACGATGGCATCTGTACAAACATACTGAAAATAGTAGCCGAGGAAATCTGTGGCCCTTTGAGTCATGTCATAAATTTGAGTATAAGTGAAGGTATTTTTCCAGAAGCCCTAAAAAAATCGATAATAAAGCCATTGTTCAAAAAACAAGATAAAGAATTAATGGAATTTTACAGACCGATTTCCTTGATACCAATATTCTCAAAAATAATTGAAAAATATATTTATAATGAACTCAATTTATATTTAGACTCAAATCATATTCTATGTAACGAACAAAAAGGATTTCGAAGAAATAATACAATTAACATGGCAATTTTCGACTTCTTGCATACGGTTATGACTAATATGGATACAAATACTCCAGTGTGTGCGATATTCTGTGACATGACTCAAGCATTTGATTGCGTAGACCATAATATTTTACTGAAAAAGCTTGATGCTTATGGTGTTAGAGGGACCGTTTTTGAGCTCTTTAAATCGTACCTAAAAAACAGGAAACAAATAACCGAAATAAGCAGAATAAACATAAACACAAAAAGAGAAGAAATATTTCATTCTGATGAACGTAATATTGTCTACGGAGTTCCACAGGGAAGTATACTAGGACCACCGCTTTTTACGATTTACATAAATGACTTTCCAAAGGCAATAACGCATCCGATGACACTGTTTGCGGATGACAGTACAATAACAATACCGTGTAATCATAGAAATTTTTATAAACAGGACATAAATACAACATTAAATAAAACTATAGATTGGTTAGATAATAATAATTTAAAAATAAATTTAAGCAAGACGATGATTATGCATTTTAGTCAGCGAGAACTGACCTTTCCTAATTTTGACATAACATATAATAATATTACAATTGACACAGTTAACACAACCAAGTTTCTAGGACTGTCAATAGACCGTAGTTTAAATTGAAAGACGCACATAGAAGCCCTAACTAAAAGAATAAGCAGTAGTGCGTACGCCTTGTACACACTATCTCGAACCGTTAATATAGATGCGCTCTTAACCGCTTACTACGGACTAACTGAATCGGTTCTCAGATATGGGGTTATCTTTTGGGGTAACTCAACGAATAAAGAATTTGCGTTTAAAGCACAAAAGAGATGCCTAAGAGCCATGTTTAAGTTAAAAACCACCGACAGTTGTAAGCCCTATTTCGTCCGTTATAAGATATTAACATTGCCATCTATTTATATTCTGGAAACGGTAATGTTTGTTAGAAATAATAGTGGCTTATTTTTACGTATGGCAGATCAATTTCCAAGAAACAGGCGTGATCAAAGTCAGCTCTGTCTGCATAGCAGTAGAACGGCACTTATGCGCAAAAGTGTTTTTTGCATGGCTCCAATTGTTTATAATAAGGTACCCAAAAGTTGGAGGGACCTTAATAATGTGCAACTGAAGAAACAATTAAAGTCGTTTCTAAGTACCAGGGCTTACTATAGTATTAGCGAATTTCTGGCAGAATCTTTCATTTTGACATAGATTGTTATTACCATTTTTGACAATAATTGTTTTTGATTATTTATTTTTTTACAGGTTTTGGCATACATTGTTTTTAATTTATTTTTTCTAAAATTGATTGATTTTTTACCATAGATTTGACATAATACATTAGACATATATTTTTTGACATTGTTAATTTTTACTGTTGACATTTGAAATTATATTTACATAGATTTGACATTTGCTTATTAACTATTTTTAGTATTGTTATTTTCTATTTCTTTTTACTGTTGACATTTGAAATTATTTTACATAGATTTGACATTTGCTTAATATTTTTGATATTGTTATTATTTATTTTCTTTTACTGTTGACATTTGGAATTATTTTTTAATAGATTTGACGTTTGCTTGATATTTTTGACATTTTTACTATATAATTTTTTGTTTTCTTTTTACTGTTGACATTTGGAATCATTTTATTTTTAAATTCGAATTAATTATTACAATTTTTATTTTTTTAATAATATTTGCACGCCATAGTATGGCAAACATGGCTGAACCTTTGTTTCTTTTTGTCATCCTGCATGCAAGTGTAATGATTTTTTGTATGTATACACATGTTTGGGCAAATAAATATATCTTATCTTATCTTATAAGTTAAACACCTTCATAATAATGCAATATGGCTATTTATCATACCGTTGTTATAAAAGTTGCATTGTAATTTTAACATTTTATTTTCTTTTCCAGAAGATCTGGGGAGGATGTAGCAGGGGTTAATGAGATAATGGAAACTATTGAAAAACTTACGGAATTAGAGCAGAAAAATAGGATAAAAACCCTGAACCAGTATTTGGGTGAAATAGCTAGCAGAGGAGTGGAAGAAAATGACTGACCATGTCATACAATGTTGAAAAAAAATATAATGAAAGGGACAGAATTACAGAAAATAATTTATAAGTTTCATGATTAATGTACGAAACAGTGATTCCAGTGTCTCTAATGAATCTATGCACTTGGAAGTCTTAGATTCAGATTTTGATTATGGTAGTGAATAAACCAAAATTATTACAGAATACTGTTGTTTTTTTTTATTCGGATTGATAGATACGTAATATATAAAGTATTGCCTGCCTATAGTATTTTCATTCAGACGAAGTAAAATTAATAATTCTAAAGTATCAAATTAGGTTATTCCAAGTATTTCATATTAGTTTTGGGGTTGCTATACTGAGATTTTTTAAATTTGCCGCGCTTTTTCAGTCTCTACTTTCGTTTGCCAGACTCTATTAGTACTTATACCAAATAAAAGCAGATATATAGGAAATGGATAACTGAAATTTTAATTATAAAAGAAAATATGAGACAGACTCTCTCCTAGACACTAACTGTATCTACAATGTTGCTGTACCCGACAGGGTCCATAATTGTTTCTTTATTTAATATTTACCACCTGTATGTACATTATGAATTTAATTTGAATTTGACATAAAAAGTTTGTGCATTATACCGGGGGACGATGTGGAGGAGTTTTACGACGCCACTTAAGACATGTATATTTTAGGCTTAGTAAGTTAGTAGTTATTGATAGAGGTGTATGGTGTATATTAGCTATATATAGCTACATATCAGTAATCTGTGGTGTACATATAGGAGTGTAGTTTAACAACCTTCTTGCATAATCATAAAAACAGGTTATTGGTACATTTAAAGATTCAGCTACACGCTCAATCTTGCATGCGCAAAAAGTATAAGCAAAATAGGCGCCAAAACTGCATGGTGCCAAAATATAAAAAAAAAACAAGTCACCAATAAAAAAACTAAAAAATGAAGCTAGTTGCACATGTGCAAGCTTAGATAAAGTACCTATAGATGGAGCCATGGCGTGGCCGCACATGAAACAACAATAACAATAACACTTTGGTTTTTACAGCCTAGAACACTTCAACCCACCATCGCACTGACACTTATTATCTATAAATAACCCAATTCCTTGTCTCAATAAACACTTAATCCCGCGAAATCACAAAAAAAAACAAACACGACCGAGTTAGTTTGCAAACCTGCCATGATATTAGCGTTTGACAAACAACAAAAGCCGGCCATGGTGAAAAAGACAAAAAATAATCTTTTGTCTTCATTTTTTACATGGGGCTGCCAATTAGCGATCTCACTCTATCAATCAAGCTCATTTTAAGGCTAAATCTATAGGTACTTTATCTGAGGCTTGTGCAAACAAGAATTTTTTTAGACATGTAATAAAAGCGTTTGTACAAACCAACTTACAGAAATAAAATCATTTATCATTTAATTTGTGCAATTATGACTGAGCATGTAACCGGACCACTATCGAAAATGGACGGACCACGGACTATCACCATCGAAAATGACTAAGTTCAAATTCATACATTTAGAAAGTTCCAAACAAATAAATCCTCCGATAGATAGAGTTTGGCTATTATAACTATGTATTATTCATAATTGTGGCAAACCGAAAATTTGGGGCAGGTTACACCGTCTGTACTACGAAAAAGAATTTTGATAGTTTTTTTTGTTGTTTTTGATAGGCTATTTTGATTATATGCTGATTTATTCCTGGTAAATTATAGTCACATTAGTACGATGAAATGTGGATTTGATATGTTTTTATCACTGTGAGTGACCGTTTTCTCAGTGTGTGATTACTGCAAAACCCCAAAGTTTGTTGTTTTGCTTCTTAATGTTGTAATTTGATACGATCTTCTTTTAAACAACTTGAACAGGCGTATGAGTATTCGAAATAAGGTGAAAATGAGAATGCATCGTACTAAAGTGACCATTCTTTACCGGGAATGATAATAGCCAAAGCCTAGATCCGAGATCTTAAGACAAACACTTACGTGTCGTGGCTTGGCGCCTTCTGAGGCAGTTGATTGGCTAACTCGTTGTGTTATGACTCTACGCCGCGCCACGTCACGTAATTTATGTGTTGTACAGTCTCTAATTTTTTTTCTATTTTTTTTTTAAATGTTTGCGAGATTTTACAGATTTGCTTTGTATTGTACAATACCTAACTTTTGGGACCCAGTGGTAGCAGCTTATTGTAGTGATAATTAATAAATAATTAAAGTTGGCTACTATGACACTTGGCAACCTTGCCGTTGCTTGCCACTTGTCACTGCCAGTCACAGCTTTAAGGCGGAAACACATTTGCGTAGCGTGTCGGCGCGTGTCACGCCAGATGCCTATCGGTCATACCTTTAGTATGGTTAGAGGCACATTTGAGTGTCGTGGCACTGCGTGGCGCGTTCTGGCGGTGGTGGTGTGGACTGCCCGCGGCCGATTGCGCCAGAGCGGTGGAGGGGGCTATGGCGCGAAACGACACGCCAGGCAAATGTGTTTCTACACCGCGTGGTTCGTGGCGGTAGCGCGCCATTCACGAGGAAGCTGTGTGCTGCGTGTTGAAAATGACCGACGACCTTATTGAACTTGTACGTCAATGTACAGTTTTGTATGACACAAAGTCTAGGGAGTACATTTTACAAGTACCCTAATTTTGTAAGTTCAAAATATAACGCAAGGTACACTTTCCTTGCATTCATTGCTTCCTATATTCAAAAATCTTGCGACTGTCGGCGACCAAATCCCGTCTACAAGCTGATTGGGTAAAACACCGAAGTTTATGCAATATCTACTCATGCAAGTACCTTAAGTACATAAAAACTGTGAAAAGTGTTAGTTAAGTACATCTAATAAGATTTCAACTAGTAAGTAAGATAACTAAACAGATTGTAAGCAAATGACGCAGTACTTAGTAAGTGATAATTAGTTCTTCATAGAAACTAATTAGAGTGTTGTATTTGTTTTGTTTTATGTCCAACTAGCTTGTACAATCTTATATAATCCTAATTTGAACATTAAAAGTTGATATAGATAGTTAATTAAGGAATTGCTAAGAGTTATCATACATGTTAATAATTACGCGAGAAACTTGGAAACGTGATTTTTTGTTTATGGAGATTTTTTGACGATTTTTTTTCAAACCGCGTGGCTTGACTGGCTCGTCAGCTCGTGGCGCGCCATTCAACGACGTGAACGAACTCGTAGCGGACGCTTGTATACTGCGTCTAGAAAATGACCGACGAGCTTATTGAACTTGTACGTCAATGAACAGTTTTGTATGACACAAAGTCTAGGCAGTTTATGCTTCATTTGATAAGTACAAGTGTATCCGAATTGTGTAAGTTGAAAGAATAGCGCAAGGATGAAGATTATAATGATTCCTTCCTTACATTAATTGTCTACCAGTCAACCAAGATGGTGGAAGGGTGGTGGAGATATAACATGGTAGGTGCATAGAAATAAATTGAAGGTCTTCATCGAAATCATCATCCGAATCTGAAGTTAATATTATGTACGTCTACACGTTGCAAAGGTTCGATGAATACTAATTCAAAAATAGCGCTTGAGTGCGCCACGACACGCCAGCTTAGTATGCACACTCAGCGCCACGCCAGTATGCGCCACGACACGCCACGCCATGTAAATGTGGTTCCACCTTAAGGTACTTCAGTCAACCAAGGTGGTGGAAGGGTGGTGGAGATATAACATGGCAGGTGCATAGAAATAAATTGAAGGTCTTTATCGAAATCATCATCCGAATCCGAAGTTAATATTATGTACGTCTAAACGTTGCAATGATAATGGTAAACTGTAACCTCTTGAGTATTATTGTTCTGTGATGTAAACTAATTCAGAAATAGCACCAGAACGCGCCACGACACGCCAGATTAGTGTGCTCACTCAGCGCCACGCCAGTATGCGCCACGACACTCCACGCCGCGTAAATGTGGTTCCGCCTTTAATAATACATAGCAGTAATCTGTGCCACTGAGCCAGCGTTGCCAGAACGTAACTTTTGTTATATTGTACGAAACTTTTGACCTTCTCATGTAACCTCCATGTAACACGATTCAAAATGCAACTTTTACGTAACTTTCAGGATTTAATAAAAATCTCGAAAAAAAATCCAGCAAACAAAAAAATATTCCTGAGATGGAACGCATTTATGGATATTTTCGTTCGTCGTGTTGTCACACCTGATTTGTTGACACAAAATTGACGTTTTGACGTTCACTCACTCACTCATGTATATTTTTAAATCTTCCATCCCGCTTACCCCAGTAAGCGAGTGAGTGTATTAGTGTCATTTTCCCATTGAGCTAGGAAAAATATGGAGGCGCCGCGATGTTCTGTATATACATTAGCTTATACAAATATGAGTGAAATACGATACAGAATGTGAAACATCGTTTTGTTTCATTCTTTTTAATGTAGTAATCGTATTTGACAAAAGAGACAACAATATTTCAGTTGTTGAATTGAATTGAACAAAAAAAATGACGTAGTGACAGTTGTAGGTACGTGCCATATTCGCCATTTTATGTGACGAATTTTGTGGTTGTGTTCGTGGTAGTCCTGCTGTCAAATGGTTGTTTACTTTTTGTATTATTAATGTGTGTGTGTTCCGTGATTGACAGAACCATAGAATCAGCAGCCATTTTATGTGACATTTTAAGGTTTAGGTACGCACGTTTTTTTTGTAGGTATTTCCAGTCCATACTATTTATTATGTCTATGCATTTTCCACATAAAATCAGGCCATATAACTTTTCTCATGAAAATGTAACTTCTTGAGATGACTCATGTAATATTTGACTATCTGTCACTGGCAACACTGCAATGAGCTGACCATCTGTCAAATCAAATCGTATCACGGTCGCGGGGCCCGGGTTCTAGTTAAATATTAGGTAATTCTTATATTTATCAATAAATACAATGTATTTCAAGATAATCACATTACAATTGGTATTAGTAGAAATTAAGATCAAAACTCATTTTGCCCTGGCCATCCAACCAGTCATAAACTGCGTTATTTTCTTCTTCTTTTTTAGTCTGCGACATAAGAAGAATCGGGTTCGTCGAACTCGGTACATTTTTGAAATAATTTGACATCTTTTCAGAAAAAACTGGAGTTTTTCTCAAAATCATGGCCCTCAGTCTTAAATTAACGACTTCCATGTTATTGAACTCGTCACGGAGTCTAAGATGCATCGTCAAATCAATACAGAGAGCGAGTTTCTCGACTTCAAGTGCACTCGCGGTAAGTTGCGTAACCTGATTGTTATTTCGGAAATGAATTAACATATGTTGTTTCTTTATGAATCCTACTAAGGCGAATCGATGTACTCAAATAATACCACTCTTGAATTCCACCTCCCTTGCCAAAACAATCATAGACATACTAACACGATCTGGCTAAAACATCAGGATTGCTTACTTTGACCAGTATTCTATTAATATGGAGAACTATCGACTTGGAACTGTGTACCGTCTTCTGTATCAAACCCTTGGCTTGGCTCTGGAACTAACAGTCGGATAAAAAAACTTGCTTTTGATAGTCCAATTCTTATGGATGGCTATAAGTCTAATAAGTAAGCCTGTTAGTAGAATTTACAGCCAACCCACAGGAAATAAAATCAGAAAGAATGCTAAGCGAAAATGAAGTTTTAGTGAAACCATATGGCATTAAACATAAGGCCCATAGTAATATGAGATTTAACAGCTTGCTCGTTAATTTTTGCTTGACATATTATTATATCTGTTTTCCAATAAATATTATTTGAAACTAATTAAATTCAGAGATGTCTCTATTAGTCATGATTGTATGGTTTGAAATACTGATGTTTGCTTTACAAATTTACAGCGAAAAGAGCGCGACACAATGGGAGAGCTAGAGGTTGCAGATGACAGGCTCTATGGATCTCAGACGCTCAGGTCTGTCATGAACTTCCCCATTGGAGGCATCGAGGAAAGAATGCCGGTGAGTTGGTATTTCATTCAATAATTTAAATGTAAAGTACCTATACGTGAGACACTTAGAAGATACAATGTTTACATACAAACGAGAACAGCTGATTTTTTAGGACTATGACCAAACTGATATCTTCTTACAAAATTACAATGATTTCACCTATAAAGCCCACCAGATTGTCATAAATTTCATTTTTAATCATCATTTCTATGAAAAAGCTATACCATATAATGAACTAATCGTCAATAATCAAAAACCAAGATTAGAATCACCACAGAATATTTAACTTTCTGTTGTTATTGGGTGATTTTTAATTGTCTATGCTTTAAAAGAAAATTGTTTTCAAATATAGATTTGCTTGGGTTTTGGCAATTGGTTGAAAAGAAAATTCAAGTCATTGTTTTAGTAAGACTTGTTGTATTAATTTGATAGAAAATGTACCTTTATATATCAAAGTTTATTTTGTGAGAATGAAGAATTAAATGTGTGTATGAAGTTAAGATGTGTTTTATAATGGATCCCAAAGTATAACCAATCCTGTGAGGGCGAAATATTTATAAGATCTGTCACTGCCATCCCTAACAAACTTCAGACTCAACATCCTGGATGACAAACAATTGGTAGTTTTTTGGCAATGATTTGAAATTTAGAAGAGCATTAACCAAACACCATATGTTATAAATAGTAATTAAGCAAAATTTGAATTTAGTTTTATTATTGAGCTAGCACTTTGCCCGCAACTTCGTATCCTACAAATGATTTTTGTTTCACCCCCTTAAAGTTTAAATTTAAAAAATCCTGCTTAGTGCTCCCCTCATCATAAAAAATATTTTTGAGAAAAAAATACCACCAACTTCCAAATAAAAAAAACTACGGAAGTCTGTGTCTTTGGTAGGTACCAATTTTTTGGGTTTTGGACACCAACTTCCAACAATTTCACACAAACTTTCAGCCCTTCTTTACCCCTTTTGGGGTGGAATTTCCAAAAACCTATAAATACATAAGTTCTTTTTATCAACCAAAAGCGTTAATCTAAAATTTCACGTGTCTAACTTACCCCTTTTTAACCCCCCCCCCCCCCCCCCCCCCTATATGGTTAGAATTGCCAAAAACCAATAAAGAATTCTTTTTATCAATCAAGAGCATAAATCTAAAATTGCACGAGTCCTATTTACAAACTTTAGTAATTTGATATAATATAAACGTTCAACCCCCCTTTTGCCCCTTCGGGGTAGAATTTCCAAGCCAAATTTCATCTTAATATGTCAAGTGGTTTTCGATATTGCCTGATGAGTGAGTGGGTGACCTTTCACTTTTATAAATATAGATATAGAAACGGTATCTGTTTAAATGATAGCAGCTGCATTGGTGTGTTACTATTGTCAGAGGCGTCTCTAACTATTCTCCGCACACGTAATAAACAATATTTACATGTTATTTCTTTTGGTAGCTGTCACAGGCGTCACCATGCAATGCCGCTAGTTTAAGTCATTTATTTATATTTAAAATTAGTTATTGTTTTAGAGTTGATTTCTGTTTTTATGTACCACAAAGGTTTGTGTGCACTTTTTAAATTGAATAATTGTTTTAATTTCGTTATTTGATCAAAATTAGCTATCGTTTTGCTCTTGCAAAAGATACGTAATAAACCTGCGGGTGTTCTTTTGACCGAACTGGTCTCTTGATACCTTGCCAAGTCCTCTGGACAGTTAAACGACTCACATTTAGCCGCTGAGACACTTTAGTTTGCGAACAACCTTCTTCAAGTAGGGCTATAATCTTACCGGCCCATATCGCTTTATCACTCATATCAAAAAGTGGTATTTAATGTAAAAAGAAATATTAAATTGTTTAATTTGCAGAAAATATCCAAAAAGTTTTAAAATTTTAGTAATCAGTAAAAAAAATCGTTTCAGCAATTCGCGCCATTAGTAAAGCAATTTTACAATAATCCACAATAATCAATATTTTTCTTTTGGTAATTTCATAAATTAAATTTGGAATGTAAAGAATCATGCCAGGATGCTCCAAATAACATGCCAATACATCGTCAAATTATTAAAACCTCTTGTTCTTCTTCATTGAAGTAGAGAAAAAAATCTAAAGTGTCCGTCCATTGATGTATTAAAAAGAGGTAGATACGAGACTGGTCACAGCGCTTGGCTAAAATAAGTGATTGCCCGTATTGGGAACTCAGTCGCGCACGGCACATGGTTGATCTCAATAATTTCAGTGTTTTTATGTTTTTTTTGCAATAAATACCCATGAAAATGACTTCTTGTGAAGCTAAACAGTGTTAAAATAATACGAGGAAAATAAATAAGGTCACACAGGATCACTTACCACTTGGTGCCAGTCGTAAGTACAGTCAAATATGTTAATTTGTTGAAAATTACAATAATATTTAATGTTTGCTTCGCCATATTTGTGAGAGCGAGATAGATATTACAAACATGCGTGAGAGACACGATACGCACATATTGCAATGTCATTTCATTCATAATAGTAAACATTCGGCCAACATTCGACGGTTAACGCGATTTCGCTCGCACTACAGCGCCGTCTCCTATCTCTGTCCTCGTCTATCGGTAACTGTGGGTTTGGGACTGGTGATGACACTGAACACAGATGTGTGAGTTTCGGTACATGTAGTCGTGCGCCGAACCCAAGTTTTCTGATCGCTATGTTAGCGCGAAACGTATCTTCCTCTTTTTAATACATCTATGAAATTGGCTGTTTTTTTTTGCAAAAGAGTTTAGATAGGTGTTATGTTCAAACTTCACGCTGCAAGTTGCTTATCAGTAACCTGGCCGAATATATTAAACTCTCCCTCTTTTCAACAACAAATGTTTTGTAGTAATAAATTGAATTCAATATATAATTTTGCGTTTGTTGTGTACATCGATTAAACCAAGTTAGTACAGATGTAAGATACCTAGTTTGAGAACATAAAATATTCCAGGCCTACTAGAAGAATAGAGACTTAAAAATTTAAATGTATTCCCTGCCTTTTTTCTGCTGTCAGCTGATTCAGCTGTCAGGAGCTGTCGGTGGTTTGATAATAAACATTGTATGATATGATATTGGCCCATGTATAGTGTAAGATGCTTATGTCCCTTCAAATTGGCCTTGAAAGAGAAAGCGGTATCTGGGAAGTATATGGAGTTAATTTGAATAGTGCACATTTGAACAGTCAAGCTAGTATTAAAGTCATCTGCAGGAAACTGGGCCAAAAATTTTCTTTAACGCTTCGGTTTGATAATTTACACTCTGGCATCATTTTGTCTTCACGGTTGGCGTAGTGGTTGAGCGATCGGCTGCTGCGCTGCGTGTCGCGGGTTCGATTCCCGCTCGGAACAAATATTTGTATGGCCTACAGATAGTTGTTCCGGTTCTGGGTGTCTTGTGTATGTGAGTTTAAATGTATGTAAACGCACCCACGATTCAGGAAGAAATTCCTAGTGTGGGGCAAAGTTTTTCTAAGAAGAAAAAAAAAATGCATACAGGAAAAGGTCAATCTGTTTGCCAATCTTGGTGATAATGGGCCTAATATCCAGAGATTACTGAAATGGCAACAACTGGAGAATGTTTGTTTGAAAACCAGCAGTACCAATACTGAATGTGTTTTGAGACCTAAAAGAAGAAAAGAAAGACAATGTATTTATTTGCCTCAAAACCGGCACGCCGGCTTAATTCTACTGATCTGCGCCAACTTTCAATATATTGGGATGGTCATGAAAACTTCTGAGAAGGAAAAGGATGATGACTAAACAATTTTTTGTTTTGTAGATCCAAGTTATTGTTGCCATGGGTATTTTAAAGAAAGCTGCCGCTAAAGTCAACATCGAGTTTGGACTGGACAAGAAGATCGGTGAGAAACAATTAATACCTACTCAATAGTTTTAAAATCCTTTTGGGCGACCTCTTGGAAGGCATTTGATTGCATAAAATATTAGATGCTTCAGTACAAACTGGAGAGATACGGGATTAGGCATACAGATTTTGTGATCTGCTAAAGTCATACCTTAAAGACAGACAGGTTAAATATCAGGAAAATGGCATTAATTCACTGAAGTCCCACTTGACTTAGTCTAAAATGACAATGGGTTTCACTCAAGATTCAATGTTGGGTCCAATTCTCATTTTAGTTTTATTAATTAAAACTAATTACTGCAAAATCAACCATTGATCATTATCAATAATTGATCTAGCAGTTATAATTGGGATCAATCTTCTTTCAAAAATGATTTAAACTAGACTGTTGCAGGATACACAATCTTGCAACATAGACTAAGATAATCTTATTTTAAGTCCTATACTATTAAACAAGCCATATTTGTATATATAATATAGGGTTAAAGACATTTATTCTCAAAAATTATCAGGGCTACAGGATATGCCTGATGCCTGCCTGACTGATTTGGCTATGAAACACCGTACCCCAAACTTAACCATTTTCAAGATATTGGACATTGAATTTTTTTGTTGTAATTGCCGTTTTTTGTCTATTGGCCTATTTTTTTTGGGTTTTTGTCACTAACGATTGTAGAATCAATTTTTATTCCTTGTAAATTTTAATGTAACATTCAAAAGTACCGCTTGGTGGCCTAGTTGAAATAATAGTACATTACAGCAGAATCCAGTAAGTAAGCCTTCCTGGCCGAGTATGAGTTAACCGGACCGAACCGCAGGTGAGGTCCGGTTATATACGAGGCCAGGATGGCTTTCTTACTGGTTGAGGTTTGTATAATGCTTTTCTCAAAAATGAAAGAAAGTTTAACAACAAATTCGTTTAATTAATATTGAAGGTTACATTCATATTAGGGCAATTACTGATAGATATTGTGATCGATTTACCGGGGGCATTTATATTTGTTTGTTGTACATCTTGATTAACGGACTCTTTAATCCAACATGATTTATAAACTGAAATGACTAAATACAAACATAAAATCCCACACTATACTTCTACAACATTACTAAGTACAAAACGCAACGTGCATACTTTTTCTGCGTCGCGTTATGTGTCACAGACCCATAAAAAAAAAAAAAAAAAAAGTGTCACAGACAATAAAATGGATGTTTAAGGCTCCAAAATATATTATGTATCTCATAAAATGTCATACCAAAAAGAGATAGATATATATTTGGAGCCTCCCTCTAACCATGTTATAATGGCTAAACTCTAATCTGTGTCTGGTACTATGTTTTTTTTTTCTAAGCAGATCTAAAGAGGATGACCTAAACCGTGCGAAGCCATAAAAAAAAAAAGGGATGAAGGATGACCAAGTGTCCAGTAAGTAAATTACATACTTACTTACTGGACAGTAGGAGATTCCAAATTTAAAATCTCGCTTCTTACCGGACAGTTGTGAATAGTCTCCGGTAGAGTTCACTTTCTGGATACTTTTTAGAGATGTTATGTCAACATTACATACCATTTTTGAGAAAAATATCTTTGTCTTTGTTTTTAACTTGTTTGTCCTTACGATTTCGGTGATAAAATTGCAGTTAACTGAACGAACTGGGTTGTTGTAGACGATTGATAGTTATTTTATTTTTTATCGGAATATTTAATAAAAATGAGGTCTATCCTCAAATTAACCGTATGATATTACTTCCCAGAATTATATCCTTATTAGCGACACTATCGAACAATGTAATAATAAAGCATGTGTTTTTTTTTCAAAATCAAGGGCTTCGATTCCTGGCTAGGCATATAGATTTTTAAAAACTCCAATGATGGAGTTTTAGTTTTCATCAAAATCGGTCTCATGACTCCTTTGAGTGATTTTCGCTATTCCTCATACTTTGACCACCGATTTGACCATCCAGGCCCACTTGAAAAACTCCCCCTGTATATGTAATCACGTTCTCGAAAACGACTCTCAACGGTTTCCATAAAATTTGCAATATAGGAGTTTTCGGAGGCGAAAAATCGATCTAGCTAGGTGTCGTATGTGGGAAAAATCGTTTTCTCCGTATTTTGGGGTTTTTAGGGTTCCGTACCCAAAGGGTAAAAACGGGACCCTATTACTGAGACTCCGCGGTCCGTCTGTCTGTCTGTCTGTCTGTCACCAGGCTGTATCTCATGAACCGTGATAACTAGACAGTTGAAATTTTCACAGGTGATGTATATCTGTTGCCGCTACAACAACAAATACTAAAAACAAAATAAAATAAATATTTAAGGGGGGCTCCCATACAACAAACGTGATTTTTTTGCCGTTTGTTACGAAAATGGTACGGAATCCTTCGTGCGCGAGTCCGACTCGCACTTGGCCGGTTTTTTTCCGTGGCAGAGCTTGGCCGCCCAGGTACTTATTGTAGTAATAGAATATATTTTTACCATCTAATGGCTAATTTCTTCAAATGTTTGACAGCTGAGGCAATAATGGCAGCATGCGATGACGTTATCTCTGGCAAGCTCTACAAAGAAGAGCACTTCCCTCTCATCATCTGGCAGACCGGATCAGGCACACAGTCCAACATGAACACTAATGAGGTAATAAACTTAATTTATTTACTTTTTCATCATCACCAATATCAGTATTTTAATATTCCCACTGCTGGGACAGAGGCCTCCTCTCTGTAAGAGCTTTTTACATTAAAAATAAAAAAACAATTACGACCACAAAGACACAATTTACGTTGTCAAACAAGCAATTGAGAAAAAAATAAAGATGAGGTTCAGTTACACTAATTATAACCTTTATGCTCAATGTATTAAAAGTACCATCACATCATCATCTTCCTGCCTTTATCCCGTGTTACTTGGGGTCGTCACAACACGTTTTCTTCTTCGATACCGTCCTGTCTGCTGTCACGTTATCACTGACTCCCTTTTCATTCATATCACTCCTCACACAGTCCATCCATCTTTTCTTTTGCCTTTCTCTCCCCCATCCACATTTATATTCATAACTCTTTTAGAAATATGTGTTTCATCCCTCCTCATCACATGACCATACCAGGACAAACAGTTTCCTTTCAACTTTTCTGTCACTGACGCCACTTTCAAACTTCCTCTAATATACTCATTTCTCACGTTATCCATTCTCGTCACGCCGCACATCCGTCTCAATATTCTCATCTCTGCTACATGCAATCTCTTTTCATCATCAAATCTTTATTAAAACTTTATGCACAAGTGAAAACATTATACAAAGGCGGACGGACTTAATGCCCACGCTCCTGTGTAAATCTTTTGAAATCAATCTAATCTTTTGAAAGAAAGAAAAAGCAGTAATTGCCACAGAAATCGATATGCTTATTTGAATTATTAATAACTAGCACTAGCGTATCTTTATATTTATATTATTTTTAGTTCACCCCCTTAAAGGTTGAATTTACAAAAAAATCCCTTAGGGCATCCTAATAAAATCCCTACATCATAAAAAGAAGCCCTTTACAGAAAAATTCTTCAAAAATCTTGTACACCCCCTAAATCGTGTTTGTAGGTTTGAAAAGCTAATAATGAAAACCTTTATGTAAGCCCAACAAATTTCCACTTTTTACCTCCTTAGGGATAGAATTTCCAAAACCCAATAAATACATTAATTCTTTTTATCAACCAACCTTTTTTCTACCAACATCGTAAATCTAAAATTTCACGTGTCCAACTTATAAACTGTTGAAATTTCATACAAACTTTCAACCCACTTTTTACCCCTTACGGGAGGAATTTCCAAAAACGAATAAATACATGTATTCTTTTCATCAATCAAGAGCGTAAATGTAACATTTCACGTGTCCAACTTACAAATTATAGAAATTTCATACAAACTTTCAACCCCTCTTTTACCCCTTACAAAAATCCTTTCTTAGTGCGCAGTTATAGCACTTAAGAAACCTCTCTGCCAAATTTCATTTTTATACGTCAAGCGGTTTTCGATATTTCGTGAGTGAGTGACCTTTCGCTTTTATTAGATTTCTAATGATTATTGTTCTTGTTCAGGTGATAGCAAACTACGCCATTAAGGCTTTGGGCGGCAAGTTAGGCAGCAAAACGCCCGTGCACCCGAATGACCACGTGAACAAGTCGCAGAGCTCCAACGACACCTTCCCCACAGCCATGCACATCGCTGTGGCCATGGTACTCAGGGACCGACTGATGCCAGGTCTCGTGGCTCTCAGGGATACCTTGAATGCCAAATCCAAGGAGTTCGATAAGATTATTAAAATCGGCAGGTAGGTGATCGCTGTGCAAGGACGTCACCGTTAATCGCTCTCGTCCTTTTTAACCCCCGCCGGAAAAATAGGGGTGTTATAAGTTTTATATGTGTTGCTGTGTATCTGTGGCATCATAGCGCCTACACAGATGAACCGATTTTTTTGTTTGTTTGAAAGGTGATTTTGTCGAGAGTGTTCTTAGCTATGTTTGAATAAAATCAGTTTAGCCGATCAAAAGTTATGGGCGTTTTACTGTTTGAATCGGGGTGTTTTCGCAAGATAAATATGTCAGGAGTTTTTTAAATTTTGAAGTTTTACTTGTTACAAGCTTCTATTTAGTTTCACCTGACATCAATCGACCAATCACATCGACGGAAATCCACATCGCGTCTTTCGTCTCGCATGTGATTGGTCCATTGATGGCAGTCAAACCCTTTGCCTTACCGAATTCACTTGCGCAATTAGGCTGCCGGTGTCTGTAATCAAATCCTGCAAGTTAGGTCCACTGTCCACGGACGCGTAGCTTCATAGATGCTTCAAAATACGCCGTGCAGCTTGTGCAGCCCAGCGTACTGAAGTCTGTCCTAGAGGCGTATTGCACGCGTAAGTTTGCAATCATTTGTGACAATGCCGTTGAGCGATGAAGACGTTATTTTGGCTTATTATTATATTCGAAGTCGCCGAAGACGACGATTATATTGGCTAAAAAAATATCAAATTTAGATTGTTCGTAGCGGCAAGAGAATTATTAAATGTTGATAGTGTATTTTATTCATACTACGGAATGAGTGAAACAAATTTGAATGGCTTCATGAAGTCTGCATGCAGCGACGCGAGTGTTACGTCGCCGCTCCGTCGACAGAATTTCATAGTTTTGTATGTAAGCTGCAAGCCACCAAGCGTATAATGACGGATACGCGTCTTTGAAGATACGCGTCCGTGGACAGTAGGCCTTAGAGATCTACAAATAACCTAACCTTAGCTCTGAGCGTCTCTCACATATTTTATGAAATCAAACATACACACACCTTTAGTTTTAGGATCCAAAATAAATTAACTTTGAAGGCCATAAAACTTGGATTCAGAAACTTTGGTTAACTTTGCAATCGAGTTACTTATAACAGAAGCGACTAAAGTAATCAGTAATATTGCAAATGAGTGTAGTAATTATTCAAATACGATGAAAAAAGAAACAGGAATCAATTAAAAAAATTTGGCTGGCTTTTTGTTTCAAATGCCCGTATGTGCGCTGTTAGTACAATTAATTGAAATGCAGCACAAATGTAGTGTACAAGATATTATAACTTAAAAGCTTGTAAATATATGGTATCAGCGTCCACCCTCAATTCATTATTAGCGCATATCATTGATTCAAGAAGTTGACCCCTTTTGATATTTAAGACAATAAGAAAAAAATATAAAGTAGGAAATTAGTTGATTAGTTTTCAGAAATAGTCTTGGCCGGTTAGTCAACGTGTCCACCTCTCTTTTCAAGGACACATTTGATGGACGCTGTGCCTCTGACGCTGGGCCAGGAGTTCAGCGGCTACGCGGCGCAGCTGACGTACGGCATCGAGCGCGTGTGCGCCACGCTGCCGCGCCTGCACTACCTGGCGCTGGGCGGCACGGCCGTCGGCACCGGCCTCAACACGCGCATCGGCTTCGCGGAGAAGTGCGCCGCCGAGATCGCTTTAATTACTGGTGAGTGCCGCCGAGATCGCTTCCATTTCTGCAGATTCCCGCCGAGATGGCTTTCATTACTGGTTACTCACGCCGAGATCCCATCCATAACTGGTAAATTCAAGATTGTTTAGCGGTTTATCGTCAGATTACTACCCATTTACTGGAGCAGGTAAAATCAAAGTTGTTGCAAGCTGACAGATTGAACAAGGTCCAAGATATGAAGGTTGTAGGAAGAGGGAATGCCATCCCGAAAGTAAATAACACTGAACTATCAATTTTCTTTTTTTTCTTTTTCCCGGGCTTTCTATTAATTTAATTTCAGTAAACGGTCTTGTTAAGGATTTCTTTGTTAACTTTGACAAAAGAGGTTGCTCTATTAAAAATAAAACTGACCAATCAGACTTTATAGGAAATGCACAAATGAAATGATATATTCAACGATGGTTTAGTATTTTATTCAAAAATATAATTTATTTGTTGAACATTTGTGTTCACATAAAAATCAAGCATGCAAGATCTTAAATTTAAGTGAAAAGTTCATACATGTTTTGCCAGACGAGGCGTACAACAATAAACAGACGAAAGACTGGTTCACTAACATTTAATATAAAATTTTATGAGAATAACAATACTAAGGAAATAAGTATATAAATCACCCCCACGCCCACTAACCACACACTCCACCTGGTCTTGCGAGCTCTGCGTGCGAGCGGTGACAACTGACTGGCGGAGTGGTGCCGGGACCACGTGAATGTGTAGGCATTAATCGCTGTAAGTATAGTGCCCGGCACGTAAATTGGCAAGGCTTTGGCGTAGTGGGGGTAAGTTTGCGCATATGCCGCGAATTGACCAACTACCAAACAGAACGGGGACGCGACATGATTGGTCAGTCAATCCTTATGTCAACTAAACAAACAATCGCGCGCTCAGAACAGTCCTAAACGTTCCCCGCGCCCCGCTTCACTACCAATGATACCTAAAAAAACGACTTCTGCGCATCTAACGATTCTTGCAAACTCACCTGCCGGGGATTATAAGGTCTTCTTCGCAACAAGAAGTACTACGGCTACTTCGGAACCGAAATTTCACGGACACCGCCCTTTCCCTTCGGTGAATACAGGCATGATATGTAATTAAAAAAAATATATAAAAATGTTCTCATTTACAGGCATACCTTTCGAGACCGCACCAAACAAGTTTGAAGCGTTGGCCTGCCACGATTCCATGGTTGAGGTGTCTGGAGCACTCAATGTGATCGCGGTTTCCTTAATGAAGATTATCAATGACATTCGTCTGCTGGCTTCCGGACCTAGATGTGGACTGGGAGAGCTGATGCTGCCGGAGAATGAGCCTGGATCATCTATCATGCCTGGTGAGCTCATCACTTATATTAACGACTAGCTTTAACTCGCGGCTTCGCTTTCGTGGTAGATCTTAGATGAAGAGTAAAAAACTATTCAGCGATAGTGTAGCTCACTATCAGTGAAAGAAATCGGATTTTACTTCTATAAATTAGAATATGCGGGGTGACAAGAATGAATAAAGTGAGAAATGAGTATATTAGAGAAAGTTTGAAAGTGGCGCCAGTGACAGAAAAGTTGTTTGTCCTGGTATTATGTTCATGTGATGAGGTGGGATGAAACGCATGTTACTAAAAGAGTTATTAATATAAATATGGATGGATGGAGAGGGAGGGGACGGCTAAAGAAAAGATGAATGGACTGTGTGAGGAGTGATATGAAAGAAAAGGAAGTCAGTGATAGCGTGGCGGGGGACAGGATGGTGTAGAAGAAGAAAACGTGTTGCTACGGCTCCAAGTAACATGGGACAGGGGCAGGAAGATGGTGATGACTTCTAGAAATTACCTATTTCAAATAAACATACAAAACCGGTGTGTGTAAGCCTTGGTGTCGGCAAAACCAAGTCGCTGCCGGCCTTCCTCTAGGAGCTGAGGTGGATCAAGTAAGGAAGATGAATCCCAGCCGTACGCAAAATACGCGCATAGACGTGGTGTTGTGGCAACCAGCTCTTCCTAAACTTAACCAGTGTGCGTGTATGACTAAATGAGTATTTAACGAGCGTTGCAGGTGGCGTTGTGTAGTTTCTGCCTAACCCCATGGCAATAGACGAGTATATGTATGTATATGTCGGAAATAAGAGGGTTATCTTCAATATACCCTTGGTCTTGTGGGCTTAATGTGGGTAATGCATGCGCAAATCGGGTAACTTATGCTGTTTTAGAGATAGTCCTTGGTCCGATTACCAAAGCAGCGGATTCGGCCACCAATCGTTTCGCATTCTCTTAACAAAAACACACTTTTCAAGTTCATACGGTAGCCCAGGTAACACTTCCGTCACAACAACTCGACACAGCTATGCGAACAACCAATGGCGGGTGACTCCTCCACTCTTAGACGGCCATTATGGACCACCTTCGCTGTCATTGGACACTGAACACATCCGGCAAAGTACAGCTTATAACATCCTATTGAAATCAAGTATGACATAAGAAAAATAAAGTGTTTTCAATCGAATAAAATCGAACAGAGATTTGAATCAGTAGCTAAATGTTGCCAATTAAACAAAACTGAATGATTTAACCCTCTCTACTCCTGTGACATACACAATTTTACCTCTTTAAAATACTAGTTAACACTAGCTTAAGCCCCCGCAGATTTCTCTTATATAAGCTAAAACAAAATAAAACTTAAAAAATCGTCAATATTCACTGTAACGTTACCTTCACCATATTCCAGGCAAGGTGAACCCCACACAGTGCGAGGCGCTGACCATGATCGCGGCGCAGGTGATGGGCAACCACGTGGCCTGCACCATCGGAGGCAGCAACGGACACTTCGAGCTCAACGTCTTCAAGCCCATGATGGTCGCCAACGTACTGCGCTCCGCTATCCTCATTGGTAAGTCACTGGGGGTCAACCGTCGAATCCGACTCGGCTGGGCAGCGTTCGGGAAGTGGCGCGGTATCTTCTCGTCCAACTTACCACAGTGTCTCAAGACGAAAGTCTATGACCAGTGTGTGTTGCCAGTGATGACATATGGCTCTAAAACGTGGTCGCTTAAAATGGACCTCATCAGAAAGCTTACAGTCTCTCAAAGGGTAATGGAGAGGGCTATGCTCGGCGTTACCTTGCGTGACCGAATCAGAAATGTAGAGATCCGTAAGAGAACCAGGGTTACCGACATAGCCCGAAGAATTGCCAAACTTAAGTGGCAGTGGGCAGGGCACATTGCTCGCAGAATGGATGTCCGATGGGGCAGACAGAGAGGGCAGAGGTTCTGGAGTGGCGACCGCGAACCGGAAGACGTTGCGTTGGAATGCCTCTCATTAGGTGGAGCGACGACCTGGTGAAGGTTGCGGGGATCCGCTTGTTGCGAGACGCCCGGGACCGGTGGCGACGCTTGGGGGAGGCCTATGTCCAGCAGTGGACGTCTTTCGGCTTATATAATGATGATGAAGTCAGTGGGGGGCCAGTGGTAAACATGTCATAGGGTACCTACTTTGTCTAAATTATTTCATCACCACTGCTCTCAAAATGATGAAGGAAAACATCGTGAGGAAACCGGCATGTCTTAGAACCAAAAATTCGAGGACATGTGACATCCACCAACCCGCACTGGGTCTGCGTGGTGGATTACGGCCCATTCCCTCTCACAGAGAGGAGGCCTGCACGCACAACGTACCAAATGCGGAAAAGGGTGTCCTTGGCAATGGGCCGGCCATATAAGTCGTAGAACCGATGACCGTTTAGATAAACGTGTTCTTGAGTGGAGACTGCGAACTGGTAAACGTAAGGTAGGACACCCTCAGGCTAGGTGGAGCGACGATTTTCGCAGGATGGCTGGTAGCAGCTGGATGAGAGTTACCGAAAATCGAAGCAAATGGCGTGCAATTGGAGAGGCCTTGTCCAGCAGTGGACTGCTATAGGCTGATGATGAAGTCTTCATGTCACTAGCCTAGCCAGTTGTTGGCAGTCGCTACAGGCAGACCAGAAAATCTGACACGAGTCTTCCAAGGGTTATTGTGTTACCCAGGCTGCAATTGCCTATCTGACCCAGTCAGCGTTATAGAAATCAATCGTGGTAGTTGTAATGTTGTCAACTTCCTCTTTTTGGTAAAAATCAGTCCTATTCTTTAATACCATTCCTCCTCTAAAATGCTTATTATATTCACTGAAACCAGGGAATAAAAAGGACTTTTAAATCCCTATTATGGTGTGTTAAAAGTGATCACACCAATATATCCAAACTCCATCTCAGTACTATACAACCTCTTTGCGCAAAAAATACTCGATACAAACTCCTTGTGCAAAAAAAGGTCGACATCTTTGTTTTTCTCGTAGTCATCGTATAAATAATCTCTTAAATTTTCTCAGGTGATGGCTGCTTGGCATTCAACAAAGGCTGTGCGGTGGGCATCAAGGCAAACACTGAGAAAATAGACAAGATCATGCACGAGTCGCTCATGTTGGTGACAGCGCTCAACCCGCACATCGGATACGATAAGGTGACTTTATTTGTTTATTTTAGGTCACTTACACGACCCCGCCCCAACACCGCCTTAGAGGTAGGATTGCTCTCTGTCCACGCGCCGACAGCTAGCAGGCAACCAGCTGTCCACGCGCTTTTCTTCGTGTCGCTGATACATTCAGATTTGTTTGGTCCAAACTTTTCACTTCCACGGCATCGTCGGCAGCGCATAGGTCACTGCGGCTGCATGTGTTGGGCACAGTGGTCAGCTCCACATGCACACCATGAGGATCTAGAAAAGTTCAATTCTATTAACGAAAGCGTCAAGCGCTATCGAAATGTCATCTAATCAATCCGTAACATTTTGGCATTACGACCATCGACATCTCTGACATAGAACATGAACTTGTCTCTGCTGCTGTGCCGTCAATGTAGTCTCATTTCACCTTCCTACTTGGGTAATCTCAGTATATTCAATTGCCTAATTCATACATACATAAACTCACGACTTTTTCCAATGGTGGTAGTCAGAAACTACAGAACGCCACCTGCTACGATCCTTACATACTTCTTTTGCTTCACTCCCGTTCATACATCTAGTAATACACACTCGCCGGTTGAGTACTGCGCGCCTGGCCTTTCTAAAGAACATCACCAATAAGGTCTATGTATGTCTTTCTAGGGCGGCCCCTCCCTGCGTTTCCATTAAGTCTACCTTGTAAATAGTTAGTTTATTTAGTCGCCTCTCATTCATCCTCTCAACATGGCGAAACCATCTTAGCATACACTTTTAAATTTTTGTAATTACAACTATATTTTTTCATTTCCTAATTCAGGCTGCCAAAATCGCGAAGACAGCGCACGCAGAGGGAGGTACTCTTAAAGGCACAGCTATCAAGCTAGGTATGCTCACGGAAGAACAGTTCAACCAATGGGTGAAGCCAGAGAACATGCTGGGACCTAAGTAAGCACCCTGTGCGGGACGTGGAACGAGTGAAGAAATTTTTTGTGTTGCAATTGGAATTTGCCAGAGATACTTTGGATTGACAGGAAACAACCTGACCTCCCCTTGTGGTTTCCCATACCGCACAATATTTTTTTAACATGATTTTGTTATTCTTATTTTAACTTTTATTAATCTATACAAGTTTCTTTTTTATTATATTTTAAAATGCATTATGACGAAAGTCTTTATTCATAGTATGCTAAACATAGAGGGCACCTTTGTTTTAAATTATTTTGCTGCTTCACTTTTAATGTATGGTAGTGCCAAAGTACACAAATTTTTATACATAAAAATTTCCAGTTTCAACATAAAAAGTACCAAATTGCTATGCATTTATGAAAAATGCATCTAAAAAGTGTAAAATGAAACCGTTTTGTCTATTTATAAGTAACGTATTTACTGTTGGTTATGTGGATTGTTATTTTTCGATAGTTTATCATTGATAGTGAATACAGTCGAATAGTATTGTGAAAACATGTGAATTGAAATTTTAACAGTAGGTGCAATATTTTTTTTAATGTTGTTTCTCAATACATGAATCATGTTTTGAAAACTGGTATTTTTATTTTCTCTCCCATATTATTACACGCTATGAGAACACATTTATAAGCCGCGCGCAGTAAGTTTGCCGATGACGTCATTCTGACGTGAGGATGTCATCAGCAATCTTTCGGCGTGCGGCTAGTACATCATAGTAGGTAACATACAAAATTTATTCGGGTAGTATAGTGGGTTAGTAAACTGAGCAAGCGTTGTGATCAATCTCATGCCTTCTCTGTTTGAGAAGAGGCCTTTGCCCTGCAATGGGACAGTTGGCTGGTATTAATTAGTATAGTATTGGGCTAGTGATGTGTGAAGGCCACAGACTAGAAACATTTTAAAGATGGATGATTGTATGAGTAATGATATGAAAAAGGGGTCAGTGATGTGTGGCTGACTCTGGCTTGGCCACCATCAGGGATTTTAATTTTGATAACACAAATATTTAGTCGATAATTAGTCGCCAAATATCAGATTTAGTCGGTCACTGGTTCAAAAGTTAGAAGGGTTGTTTGGTGGCCGATCTGGAGTCACTCCCCCCGGCTTGGCCACATTTATATCTCAAAAACTAGGGCACCTAGCAAAGATCTGTTTTCTCCTAGATTTAGTCGCAAATTAGTCGCCAAATATCAGAATTAGTCGATCACTGGTTCAAAAGTTAGAAGGGTTTATAGGTGGCCGATCTGGAGTCACTCCCCCCGGCTTGGCCACATTTATATCTCAAAAACTAGGGCACCTAGCGAAGATCTGTTTCCGCCCAGATTTAGTCGTTAATTAATCGAAATTAGTCGCCAAGTCACAGATTTAGTCGGTGTGTAAATAAAAATATTTTAAAGTAATAAATTTCTCGATACATTGGTACAAGCAAGTACAAAATACTTTAAGTAGTTTCTAAACAATACCTATACCTATGATGTCGTAAGATGGAATGTTCGTTTCGAAATATAAACCTAATTATAAAGTTATTCTATGTTATTAGATTCCAAAAAAGGAAAGCAGTATGCATTACCTAGAAACATATCTACAATACATATAATGTAATTATTTATCGAACAAAATGTGGCAGTTGCTGGCAGATAGATTGCTGCGCTCCTGTGCGCTCCGGTCCATTTATATATGGTATGGTAAGTAAGAAAGAGATAGATGCGCGTGTACAGATGAACTACATAGAGCGAGTTGCCCGTGACGTAAATTAAAGTCAGCCAGTTTACAGTGGAACTTGTTAAGAATAGTTAAGAACATAATATCTCTAAATAGTCTGTGGTTAAGAACTCGAGTAATATCGGTTTTGTAATAAATTTGTGTGCGTTTTATAAATTTTATATACTCTCATATCGTAATCGAATTATAAACTTCAAAACGAGTTTATATTGACATACTTTATAAACACAATATAGTTCTCGCCACGGTAGAATCAACTTTTATTCCATGTAAATTTTAATTGTGACATTCAAAAGTGCCGCTTGGTGGCCTAGTTGAAATAACATATCTTTGTCTTGTCTTTGTCCAAACTTCTTGGCCGCCCTGATGTTGGCTTTCCGATGCGCAAGGTACGGCATCGGTGCTGTTTTTGTATGAGATTTACTACTGCGCAGCCATTGTAGCCAACTTCAGGGCGGCCAAGAAGTTTGGCGAGAACTATACCGAAATTTAAAAATAGAATCTTTTTATATCACTTTTTCTCTAACAAAATAATGATATAAAACATAAACGTATGGTAAGTATATTATACGCAATAGGTCGATACTTACATACTTACAATACGTTTTCAACGTATAATTATTTTTTTTAAATTTACTAATAGTACGATATTTTTAACGTATTAGCATAGATAATATAAATACTAGCATAGGTACAGGTGCCTCATCCCATACAAAGAAACCGTGCAGACTCACCTAGCGTTTTTATTCTGATTAAACTTATTATTTTTGGACATAGATTGCGTGCAGTTCCGTTCCACAGCGATAGTTAGCAGCGACTTGCTGATAAAAAGGTTTAGTCGGTTCGTGAATATTTTTTCATTGTGACGATTTGTTTTGTAGTATTTTTTGCACATTTTTACAGTTTCATTGCACCAAAATGTGTTACAACACTAATTTAAACAATCGAGTGGAATTCCTCAACAAACTTTAAAACCACGCCATCTATTAGCATCAATTTTAAATGATCCGTTCAAATAATATTTGAAATGTGAATTAAGAGCAAAATAATATCCATAATTTTGTGCTGAGGAGAGTTGATTAATCAAGAACATACAATTTTTATGTTTAATTCCAGAAAATGTTAATTTTACACACAATTCAATAACCATCTAGTAATATTTATTTGAACCAAATTTTCTTTCTTAGCGCTGGGTCCCCGTGCTAGCATAGTTTTAGCATAGTAGATACATCATATATTTGACAACAGAAATTTTATTATTCTAACGTAATTTAGACCTAACATTATAATTTGGTAAAACAGTTGTATGCGACTGTACATCTTGACATCAAATAGACCAAGAGCAAGGTTTAATGTTTTCAAAGAAGATTAAGCTACTCTAACCTAGTAATATACAACATAAAAATATATATTTAATTAAGAATTTATATCTCTCTGACATTTCTAAGGACTTTAGACCGATAAAACTAGAAGTATATTACACATATTGATAGAAATATTTTTTCTAGGCTCATTTTCGTAAACTTTTCGATCTAGCTCTTGGACTAAACCCTAAAAGTTGAACTTATTTTATCTTCTAAACTAAGTCCCGACTAAATATATATAATATATACATATAATTTCGATTAATTAGCGACTAAATCTGGGAGAAATCAGATCTTCGCTAGGTGCCCTAGTTTTTAAGATATAAATGTGGCCAAGCCGGGGGGAGTGACTCCAGATCGACCACCTATAAACCCTTCAAACTTTTGAACCAGTGACCGACTAAATCTGATATTTGGCGACTAATTAGCGACTAAATATTTGTGTTATCAAAATTAAAATCCCTGATGGTGGCCAAGCCAGAGTCAGCCACACGTCAGTGATAGCGTGGTGTGCGACTGAACAGAGTGGAAGGAGTAAACTCGTGCCGACCCCAAGTATCAATGGGCACGAAGATGGTTAGCATTCATAAGCTGATAACGTAACCCTGACCTACATCAGGGTGCGGTAACCGTTATTTCCAATGCTTATTTACCTACATCCTCATACCGTTTCAATACCGCAGACCACGACGACGTGTCGGTGATAAGCAATCCGCGTGAATGATAAGGCAAGTGGGATGGATACGACGAACCTGGATCTAAAAGGCCAGGAACCCGCCGTTGCTGTACTCAGTAGTGGGCATAAATTAAAACTCAGTGTTCATGCTTCAACTACTTTATAATTAGCAACAATGATAAATATACACATAATACTAAAGTTACAATCTTTGGTAGGTACCGGTAATGGTATTTATCACACCCCGATTTCATAATGTGAGATCTGCTTTAGTTGGAATGTATTGGTTTTATAAGTTACATCTTTTTCCACTATAATAAGGAAGATTTCTGACCATTGAATAAGAATATTCAGTAGGTAAGTTGATAACAGATCTGAAACAGTTGGACCTTCTGATTGTCCGGTCAACCAATTTTTGTGGACATGGTGGACTTGCTAGGGAGGTCAGAAAGGCAGTTGCTCCTTGCAAAGTGCTGGTACTCAGCTGCATTTATTTGGTTAGACTGGAAGCCGAACCCAAGTTGGACAATGACAGTCTTTTCCTGCACTAATACTAAATAACGCATATAGTGGCAAAACTTTAGAGAGCAAACAAAATTTAACTAGAATGACAATTACACAACTAAAAGATACTTAAATAGATTGACTAATGACTAATTCAGATTATTTATAGACTAGATTAAGTACAGAAATGCATACATCATAGTTTGATATCATGGAAGGCATCATAAGCCTGCTTTCAATTATGTGACAAGATGCTACTGGATCATTTAATTATATGATAATATAAATACCCTTTAGCTCCAAAACAGTGGGGCTAAATAATATTTGAATTACTTAAAAAGTTTGATAAATAAGACAGTAACAGTACATACTATGTTAAATAATTCCTACCAACATTTGCTATAGCTTCTTGTCACATTCAGAAACAGTGTTCAAATGTACATTATGTATAAAATTGTACTCTTACAAAATTACTTAATTACATAAATACATCTTTGATATTCTGGAACTGTTTAACAGCTAGGTCAACAGGTAGTTCAAAATTATAAGGAGTCAAGCGGTCTAAACTTTGCAAGGCATCTTGGAAACCCGTGTTCACCACGTAGCTGGTTGATGAATAGTATGCATCAATCAAGGATCTGCTTTTTAAAATGATGTTTAACCAAATAACAAGTTTATGTGCATTTAATGCTGCACAAACAAAAGCTTTGAAATGGGCATCATAACTTCTTTTGTATGGTGTATGAGAGGCCACAATGCTGCCGATAGCACTCAACAAACTCTGCTTATTAGTAATAGCTGTCCCACCCACTATATCCAAGTTAAAACTTTGACTTAACTTCCTGGCTGGAGTGGAATTAAACCTATCTCCATCATTCAAATCATAATAGCGGAGTATTAATTGCCAGATATGTGTGAGCCTGGAGGTGGAAGATCTGCGAACTGGAAAGCAGCCAATAATAGGAACAAGAGAGCTAGATTCAGGACCTGTTAGTCCATGGTGCAGTAAGTCACGTAAGTTAATGGCTAAATGTCTGCGGACTGCAGTAGTTAGAGGAGCATCATTTATAACAATACCCCCTTCTTCTGATTCACTGTCATAGCTGTCTATCATGTTGTGAGATGGTCTATCTCTTGACACTAAATGTAGTACCCCATCCACTGCCATCTCTAGTCTAGCTCGTAAGTTACCCCAGTGAGTAACATTACTTGATTTTTTTGCACCTTCATACCTTCTGTTTGTGTTGGGCGAACAACCAAACTGTGAAACAGTAAAAATCTGAATTAAAGTTGATGCTTTCCTCATCAAATTAATAGTTTCAGCTCTTAAATCATCATTGCCTTTACTCCTGCTGAAGTTTTTCTCAAATTTCTCAGATTTTCCAACATTTTTAGTTTCTGGGGCCAGTTTACTGTTTTTAAGTTCCTCAGTTTTCATTAGTTTAACGAATTTCTGCATATCTTCTATGTGTGCTTGTAGTTTGCTGATGATTTCATCTTTGGATAGCTGCTTGTCTGCATACTGGCGCACTGCACAGTTGATCTGGTGCCTGAGCTCTTCTGCTGTAAGTGGTTGGTGGCATCCTTCTTCAAGGTTTTGGTCAATTTCACTTCGTAAATGGTCGATCAATGTCCTGTGTTTACTATCTCCTGTCGAGGTAGGGTTTGATGCGAATCTTTCTAGCTCCTTTAATTGCACTTTAAGCCTATCGATAAAGTGAGCCTGTTTTGTTCGTTGGCGCGATATTTTCCGTTCTAACTCAACACACTCGCCGCAAGACGCGTCGCCAGAGCTTCCCTGAGGGGCGGCTCGTGAATCAGGCACTCCACGCGATGTAAACTCTTCGAGAGCTTTTAGCATTACATCTTTCTCTTCCGGCGGGGCTTTCAAAATCTGTCGTAAACGAAATTCTACTTGCGCAAGATGCGAGGTCAGAGAGAACACGGATGATGACAAGATTTCCTGTTCTTCTTCCAAAGCATGTAGCCTGTCTCCTTGTGCTTGCTCTGGGGTGGTTTCGTCACAAAGGGTCTCCTTGGGCGCTCCCAAAGGCTCGCACCTTGGTTCTTGCCAAATAGGATAATCATTTTCTTCGTATTCACTGGGTGTGTCCATGTTCAGGTTAGCGTATATTGGATTTTATTAATCAAAGAATATAGCGGCAATCATGTTTCATTGATTTTTAATCAAAACTCCTGAAAAAGCCTGAAAATTATAGAACAGAAAGACGTCACAAAGGAAAATGTCATTTTCTTTGACGTCATTACGATACTTGAATGAAATGAACGAATGATATAACGTTTTAATGAACGGTATGAAGACAGATGAAGTAAATGAAAATGGGGATTAGGGAGATGAAACCTTGCTAAAATCGGTGAAAATTAATTACAAATACGTGGACTTTGAAAAAAGACACAGTATTTATATTAAAAAAAAAACACAAGCCATTAATGTGCTTGCGTAAAACATTGACATTCAACTTTGTAGTAGCGACATCTACCGAAACTCTATTTTAAACTTTGAGCGAGCAAAAGATAACGAGTTACGAGCTTATTCGAAAGATGGCAGGAATCACGATAATTGTTTCAGCACTTTTTCCTTTTCCATGGATTCAGAAAATATCCCTGAAAAGATGACTCACTACTCAGTAAACAGAAGTACGTCCATGAGTCCAAGTGTGCCTTTCTTTTAAGTTTTCCGTCTGTAGTAGGACCTAAAAAATAATAATTCTAATCTTTATCTGACTGAATTAAGCTTATAATTTTGTATCTAAATTAGTAATGTGACTATGTGGGTACATGACTGTGGATCGTGGGTACCAAATACCTATGTTTATGTTGCCAATAGTAGTTTATTTTAATGAAAGTTTAAAGAATGAAACTATCTGCCTAGCTATCCTGTTGTTGTATCTGGTGAATGAAAACATTTGAATAATCAACCTCCGTAAAATGAAAAATCAGTCTCAACTCTTTACATAACAAAAACTAGCGTAGTTACTAAAATAAATTATGCAAATAGCAGCCAAAGTTAAATCAAACAATGTTAATTGATAAGTCGTATCACATTGTGGTAATAAACCATTCACAATCAGTTTCGCCACCGCTCTCCATGCAGGCGGTTCTATTATTTTGATAATAACCCGTTAGGTAGGTACCTAACGTGTACATTTGCGTATAAATTCGCGGGAACAACATTTAGAAGTTAGTGGTGGGGTATCAACCGGTTGTAAGTCACCGCTACGTGGCGATCAAAATACTCACAAAAAATCTCAATAAAACGATCTGAACCGGCGAACTAACCGGTACAGAACAGTCACATTGAATTGTGTTATTTTTGTTATTTGAGTGAGTTGTTCCTGTGCTTTCAAAATGGAAATTTGTACGTCTTGTAACGGGGAGAAGAAGTCAGTTGGAGTGGTAAGTGTGTCGCAGTGAATGTTTTTTTTTACGCTAAACTTGTAATGATTTTCCCAGCCAATTAATGTAAGTTTTTGTATCGGAAATAATTAGTTGGGAGGTAACTATTATACCTGATAATAAGGCAACCGTAGGTTTACCGACTTAATCTTCAATAATATTGCCAAATATTATGATGAAAAACGGGAGCATGTTTCGTACCTTAGCTATCAAATAAATCATGTGTTGAATAAACAACTTGTGGGTCAAGTTCGATGACCATGACACTGAGTCGAAGCTGAGTTATTTTACAAAACAATGAATCGAAACGACTGGTTGACTTAGTGATAGATGATATGGATGGAATGGTAAGTAGTGACTCTTACTACCGAGTTGACGAATAAAATAAGAAGAGAAAGAATAAGACATGTTGCTCTAGCCCCGAATAAATTAGAATAAGACTTATTTTTATGGCCTAGCTGGGGCAGATGGCCCACAAATTGATTTATGAGACAATAATTAAATTGATGGTGAGGGACTTATAAACTAAGTAAAAGAACTACGTACAGTACAATTATTTTCGTAAATC
Organism: Orthosia gothica; assembly: GCA_949775005.1. Taxonomy (NCBI): domain Eukaryota; kingdom Metazoa; phylum Arthropoda; class Insecta; order Lepidoptera; family Noctuidae; genus Orthosia; species Orthosia gothica. The sequence continues at coordinate 166,173 of CATKRY010000219.1, forward strand.
TACGATTTATGATAAAAAAAAACTACTTACTAGATCTCGTTCAAACCAATTTTCGGTGGAATTTTACATGGTAATGTACATCATATATTTTTTTTAGTTTTATCATTCTCTTAATTTAGAAGTTACAGGGGGGGGGGACACACACATTTTACCACTTTGGAAGTGTCTCCCGCGCGAAATATTCAGTTTAGAAAAAAATGATATTAGAAATGAATATCATTTTTGAAGACCTATCCATAGATACCCCACACATATGGGCTTGATGGAAAAAAAAATAGTTTCAGTTTCAAATATGGGACCCCCAAAATTTATTGTTTTTTTTCTATTTTTGAGTGAAAATCTTAATGCGGTTCACAGAATACGTCTACTCACCAAGTTTCAACAGCATAGTTCTTATAGTTTCGGAAAAAAGTGGCTGTGACATACGGACGGACAGACAGACATGACGAATTTATAAGGGTTCCGTTTTTTGCCATTTGGCTACGGAACCCTAAAAAGTACTCTGTGCATGCACTTAGTGCAGACCGATCGCTCTCAATCGACTTGCAAGTTGTACTTCCAAGTTGATTGAATTTAATTTACTACAAAGTTACCAAAACGAAGTTCAATGCCCCAAAAGGTCACCATTCTCCCGACCTTATTACCTAGATTGTTTAGTTCATAAGCTCGATAAGGTACCAACAGTTGACGGAAAATCAATAGAGGTAACCTATCTACCCTTGTCTACAAGTATACAACTATAAACGTGAACCAACTTTAGGTTGCCAGCCTTTGATCGAAAAACAGTTTTTACTCGTTGATATCGCGTTCCGAAGAGAAAGCCATAGTTTCGAGGTAATAGGCCAACAGCCCACATGCAATCATGCTTTGAATGGCTTTCAAAAAAGAAATACAAAGGTTGGTACACGATTATTCTTGTTTGTAGTGAAGGCTACTGGCAGCCTAATTGCGGTAAAAGTATATTCGGCAAGGCAAAGGGTTTTGATGCCATCAATCGGCCAATCACATGTGATATGAAAGACGAAATGTGGATTTCCGTCTACGTGATTGGTAGATTGATGGTGGTAAAACCCTTTGCATTGCAGAATTCACTAACGCAATTAGACTGCCGGTTTAAGGATTAGTGCCGGTGTTTTCATTAATGCAATTTATGTAGTTTTTTTTCTGTAACCTTCATTGTCCCACTGCTGCAAAAAGCCCAATAAAGCCCCATAGCTTTCCACTTCTCCCGATTTATGTAGATAAATTAGGAAATAATTTAAAAGATAACTATCGGTATATACTACAGATTCTGTGAAAGCCAGGCAGTCAATCAGACCCACAAATACGTGTAGGTAATACTCAGACGCGTATGGTTGGCAGCATCATTGGAATTCTTGTCATACAGACGACTATATCGCTATTTTTTGTAAGAGAGCTGCCACTTTTAAGGTTACACTAGTCGAAAATTATTCCATACAAACGCAGTCTAGAGATTACTCCAATGTTTGACGATGTACGATAAAAAAAAAACAATTTGTCTCTTCATTATCTAGTCCTATAAGGTAAAAAAAAATGTAAAAAAATGATATATTTCAAAGTTATGAGCGTCGAAAGTTTCATAGTTCAACACTAATTTTAACGCATTTTTGGGCTGAAATAAATACTATAAGAAGGAAAATTGCGAAACGGCTTCCATACAGGGATAGATTAGTAATTCAACAATGAAAATAATGTTATTTTATAAATATACATTTAGTTGTGTTTTCATGATATCTAGACACCAAAGGTCGTTTATAAAATTACGCGCGCTCGTTTTCGTCCTAAATCATCATCCATTTCGATACAAATTTGCGATGCTAATTCGTACGCGAACTAGCTTCTTACTGCTCATCACAGCATCTATTTCTTTCGCACGTGTTGTCGGATAAGTTAGCATGCATTTTTCGACTAGTTCAACCTTAAGTAGAGGAACTGTGGCAGTGGCATTCCGAGAGCAATTTATGATAACTTAATAGTCCAATACGAAAGACCCACATTTTTCCATGACATGCACTATGAGTAGATTTATCGTTGAATGCTCAAATCAAACATAAGCAGACAATCATACGACTGACTGAATTAATTATATGTGAAATGCAACGCCGACATCCTTTGGCCTTTGTCAATACTCCTTTCATTGGATGCTGTCCAAATAATTTGGAAACTTTGGCACCTGTTATCCACAAAACCAAAAATGTGTCGATGCTATTACGAAACATTCAAATAATTTTGGATATTCATTTCACGTAAAAAAACTTGCATTCATCGAAGGCTGTCCGTGTTTTGGGTAATCAATTATAAGTTCACACGAGGAAAGTAGGACCAGCTCATATAAAGACCATTCTATCGAGCGATAACCCTTGCATTGCAATCGCCGACTAAAATAGCGAAATTGCGGACAAAAGTAGTCTTATAGACCAAAAGATCGATGGGAGGACAGCTCATAACATTGCACACGGTAGAGAAGAGAGTTAAACACAGATTAGAAAGGCCTTCTTCAAGAAGAAGAGTCCTCTGCCTAGTTTTTTACCAACTATGTTGGGATTGGTTGGCTTGCAGCCTAATCGGATAAATTTGTATTACGAGTATAGTATGTTACTTTGAGCGACGAACTTGGAGCGAAGTTGTGGACGATTATGTCTATCTGGGACAAACGGTCCGGTTAGGTAGGTACAACTTCGAGAAAGAGGTCAGCCGTCGAATCCGACTTAGCTGGGCAGCGTTCGGGAAGTTGCACTCGCGGTAACTTAACAGTGTCTCAAGACGACAGTTTATGACCAGTGTGTGTTGCCAGTGATGATTTATGGAACCGAAACGTGGTCGCTCAAAATGGGACTAATCAGAAGGCACCCAAAGGGCAATGGAGAGAGCTATGCTCGGAGTTTCCTTGCGTGATCGAATCAGAAACGAAGACATCCGCAAGAGAACCAATTTTACCGACTTAGCCCGAAAAATTGCCAAACTAAATTGACAGTGGGCAGTTAAGGGACATTGCTCGCAGTACGGATGGCCGTTGGGGCCGAAATGTTCTGGAGTGGCGACTGCGAACCGGAAGGGCGTTGTGTTGAAAGGCCTCCCACTGGGTGGAGCGACGATATGGTCAATGCAGCGGGAGTCCGGTGGATGCAAGACGTAAAGAACCGATCAGTGTGGCGCTGGTGACGCTTGGGGGAGGCATATGTCCAGCAGTGGACGTCTTTTGACTGAAACGATGATGATGTCTTGGAGCGACTGTCTATCTGACCAAATTTGGCAATGCAAAGTAGTGCAGTATAAAAGAGAGGATGCTTTAGAATTAATTCCTGAAAGGTCAAAAAGAGAAGATTGATAGATTACACCTAAATATGCCTAGTACTTTACGATTATACGTATATACCATACAGCAGTAATGGAAACGTTCTTAGTCATCCAAACGACGCTACGCAATTTCGCTTTCCGGATGCGCTCGGTTTATATCTGATGGGATATTAATTGGTGCATCGAAGTATGAACGTAGGTAGGAGGTACTGCATTGTAGTCTGCTGTTTGATATAATTACTAGAACGAAATTGTTTTGTAAACTCAGTAATTAGCATGGTTTAAAATATTGAAACATGTCAATACTAAGGAATATGAGGGCAAGCTTTTGGCCATTTGTAATCGAAGACATAAATGATTTATGATGATAATTTTGGTGCTACAGCATAAAAGAAGTTCAATGGCACTCGGAGGCCAACAGTCTTTAGATATCTCCTAATGTTTGCTGTGAAATCATCAATCAAAGCTTGGCTGTACAGGCCTATATAACCAGTGAGAACAGCCAGGCTTAATAGCCATTTGAGTCAAACGAGGCTTTACACCTCATCCCTAAATGAAGCTGAAGAAGAAAATCCTTGTAATCCTTTTGGATCGATGAGACCCAAGGCCATGGACAGCAGTTATCAAATACTATTATGTGAGGGGAAAGTATTAATAAATTCAACTTAGTCGGCCCTAGTGCCTTGAATTAGACCTTGACATTATTGATATTGCGAAGCAGCTTACGCATGGGAAGTTGGTAGCCTTGCCCTAAAAGGGCACAAATAATATCTAACTGCGATAACTGCGAAAATCCTACTAATATTATAAATGCATAAGTTTCGATGGATGAATGGATGGATGTTTGTTCTCGATGGATGTTTGTAACAGAATTAATCATTGCCAGAACGGTCGAACAGATCTGTATGAAATTTACACTTTTTGGCACAAACATAGATTATATATAATCGAATTCGAATGTAAATATTGATTGAAACTTAATGAGGAACTGCAGCCTAATTGTGTAAGTAAATTCGGCAAAGGAAACAATCTGTTTCTTTCCAAAAAACACAACAAATAACTTCTTTTTCGAAAGTCGGTGTTCCTCTTTTCATTTCTTCGTTGTTTGACACCGACTTCCGAAAAATAAGTTATTTTTCACTATGTAGTGTTTTTATTTGGATGGTGGTTGTATTTTTTCGTATAATGGGTTGTTATTTTTGACTTTTAGTTGTGGTACCTAACTAATAGGCAAGTTCTATAGTAAGGTACTTATAATGTCAGAATAGATTACCCGAATATCATTAAACTTGAACATAACCGGTTTAATGAAAGTGTACCTAGGTGAACTGTACACATCTGCGTACCCCTTTAGAGCGTACTGGCGTGATGTTATGTTATGAAATGGTATAAACAATAAACAGACTTGCTTTTGCAGGAATCCCGAAAGATAGCCGTCATTTATTGAAGAGTTCTTTTGTATATCTCCGAAGTTCTTCATCAGATGTTCACCAAATTTAAATGGGACCAATTAGGAAACATATTATTTCAAACAAACAAAAATCCACAATTGATGAAGAAATCGGTGGCCATACCCAAAAAAAACCATAAAGTCGAACATAGAACCTCCCCCTTTTTGAAAGTCAGATAAAAAAATATAAGGATGCCTAGGCTCACCTTTTATGGAAGAAGTGGAGGAAGGCCTTCAACCATGAGTTGGTCAGAACATATCGTTGATAATATTAATTTAATTTAAACCTGTATGGAAGAAAAGTACTGACCAGTACAGCAAAGTCCGATAAAAAGCTGCAATAAAAAAATTGTCTGTGACCTGACGTTTGTCACTTTGTAAATTATGAAGAACACATTATTTATTTTATTTCTTTATTATATCATATTTTTATTGTAGCTGTGCTTTCTTTTAATATTTTGTTGTTTTTGATTTAAAAAATATTTTATCAACATGGCATGCTCACAATGTATGGACCCAGAAGGGAAAAGTCCAAAAACGGTAAGTGCCTATAAAATGAATGTGCTATGCTCAAAAAAGGGTCAATATTTCTATAGTTTTAGGCTGATAGCTTAGACTATACCAATCTACAGTCCAAGGCTCAAAGGCGATCTTTTCAAATCGAGGCGATGAGAGTAGAGCATTTTGTATTACGGACCATTAAATCCTGTTCCTTTTGATTTTTAACCGATTTCAAAAAGTAGGAGGTTCTCAATACGACTGTTAGGTGAACTGACTTTGAAGATTTTTTTTTTATTTGAAAGCTTTTGGTGCTTCTCACGTGGTCCCATTTAAATTTGATCAAGATCGATAAAGAATTTCGGAGGAAAACAACAGAACTCTTCAAAAAATAACGGCAAATCTCTAGGAATTGCTGCAATAGCATGTCTGTTTATTGTTTACGCCATTTCAAAAGATAACATCACGCCGGTACACTATAAAGTGAAAATTAACTTTATTTTCGGAAACAAAAAGTTAATAAAATCAAAAAACCCTACAGAAGCTTTATTTTGATACACGATAGGATAAGAAGAAAAAAAATCGAGATCCCCACATTATGGCGCCCAAAATCAGACTTCTTTTTTTAAAACTTCTACTATCTAATAATTCTTGGGCGGTGAAGACCTATCTAACGACGTCATAACGATGTTAAATCCGTCTAGTAGTTTGCAAGAATTTTACATAAGTACAAGAAACGCGTGAAAAACATAACCCTTTCCTTGCAGTCGGCTAAAAACAGGAACACCGACTTCTGTAATTGAACTTATTTTTTACTTTGTAGTTTTTTGGAAGTCGGTTGTATTTTTTCCAATTGTGTATCAGAAAATGCAGCTACAGATCTCCTGAACATTCCAGAGCTTGAAAGTTGGCGGTGTGAGTCCTGCGCATGATCTCTCTCCTTGCTATGTCATGGTCATGCTCACTCTCCTAACGCGATAATACGGGGCTAAGAGTGTGAGGGACAATAGAGTTCACCGAAGTTTATAATCATAATAATCATAATCATTTATTTGCTAATATGGGTAATTACATGAAGTTGTTAAAAAAATATAGCACAGTCCAACCATATTACACCTTGAGGCATGCAAATCACAAGCAAGTACATTCATTTACTTGCAAAAAATACTTTATAATTAAACACAATTTCAACTTATTTTGTTTTGTTGATTTCACCGCGTGGCAACAATGAAACATAACAAATGTTAAGCTATCAATAATGTCACTAGATGAATTAAATTAAAAATGTCATTTTTTAAATGAGGATGTCAAGATAAATTTGTAAATAAATGTTAAAGTAAATGTCAAAGTAAATAAAAAGTAAATGTCAAAGTAATAATATTAATAATTAAATTAGCGCACTAGTCAATCAACAATATGTCCTTACATCCTCTTTTAAGTAATCCTGAATACTATAATAGCATTTTCAAGTTTGCTCAGTGTCAGAAGGACTGTCAGCCCTTGTGTCACTTAACTTCGCGACCAGTACTGCTCATCTATTTTTAGTTCTATATGCTTGTTACAGCGGAAGGAGCGCGACACCATGGGGGAGGTGGACGTCCCAGATGACAAGCTCTATGGATCTCAGACGCTCAGGTCTGTCATGAACTTCCCTATTGGAGGCATCGAGGAACGAATGCCGGTGAGTTTAAGTTGCTTATTGCATGCATTTCTTTATGTTTGACCACGATAGTTGGTCTCATAAATCTTTCGCCGTAATCTTTGGGTCACGTAAAATAAACCACAGAAGTGGTAGGTATTAAAATATGAGAAGGGAATGACAAGGAAGTGTTCACCCATCATTTCATACACTTCTGGTATCAACTCCATAGTTCTACAAGGCAATATACATAATTATCCATCGTAAGCCCATTGAACTAAACCCTGCCGTGCCACGATGTTTTTTAAGACGACGACTAACGCCAACGACCTTGAGGGAACAAAACTCGCCCTCGTTTCTCACCCGCGCGACCCGAAATTTAGTAGTTTTTTGTACTTTTCTTATTATTCTATGACTTTAAAAAAAAAGCTTCAGATCAAAATGTAGATAATTAAATTGTCTTTGATATGGTGTCGATTTAACTAAAATACGCCCAGCGGTTTTGTTGTGATTGTCGTGTGTTTGTCCGTTTTAGACATAACTTTACAAATTAATTACACTATGTTAGACGAAAAAAACTCAAAATTTGCTCAGATGAAATTATTAAGAAAATGGTCTAATATAACATATATTTTTCCAATAAATTACGACTTGCCGTTTAGACGTGATTCTCATTTTAAAATCAGCTACTCAAGGGAATCGGCGCCTTAGGTTTCAGATTTATACAACTTTATTATTACAGTTAGGAATCCGGGATAGCGATCTTTAGAGCCGCTTTCACACGGTGATGATTAAATCAATATTTTACGGTAAAGTTAGGTTAAAACATTAACATCCCTTTGTTTTATGGTAGGTTAAAAACGATACAGCAAGAAACAGTCATATGATCTCAAAATATCATACTTATCATCGCCTTGTGAAGTGGATTTAGATCCCAAAATATCGAACTTATCTTCGCTTTGTGAAGTGGATTTAGATCTCAAAGATATCTGTAGGTATCTGGACACTCCCATTTTCCAAATAATGTGGCTTTGGTTGCCCCAGACGGTAACTATAAGTTATCTAAAATGATATAATTATGACGTAAACACAATAATACACTTGTGTCTTTAAGGTTGACCCGCGATACCCTTTTGTGATGCAATGAATATATCTTGGTCAGATATTCATGTAAAGTCAATGTTGTTATTTAATATTACCCTTGTTCTCTATTCGTTTTCGTAGTAAGTAAACACGAGCAAAAATTAAAATGTTTAAATTCCTAATTCTATTTCATACTCGTTAAACTACCTACATAATTTATCTAGTACGCTTCGATCAACAATTTATCGAACACGTAATTATGACACGATATCTTGTGAAAATACCGCGATTCAAACAGTAAAACCCCCATAACTTTTGAACGGTTGAACCTATTAAGAACGCTCTCGATAAAGTTACCTTTCAAACAAAAAAAAAACTAAACATAATCGGTTCTTCCGTTTAGGAGCTATTATGCCACAGACAGATACATAAATGAACATATACGCGAATACACAAAACACAGGTACACATGTCTAACTTATAATACCCCTCTTTTTCCGTCGGGGAATAGTCCGAGAAATTAATTGCTTAACATGTCATCTGCAAATCCTAAAATGACAAGATCTAATCGAACCCGCGACACGCAGCGCAGCAGTCAATCGCTCAACCACTGCGCCAACCGTGCGCCCAAACACATTATGACAGATGAGTGAATTCAAACATACAATTCAATTTTATTTTCAACCTCAGTGATTACTGGTAATCAACATTAGTGCAGATTAGTGAATATATTTCCTTGACTTAACAAACACGTTAGTAAAAGGTACTATGCATAAGAGCAATAAACAGCGGTTTAGTCGAGTGACTTTACCTTTGTTAAAGTAATTTGTTAGTTCTAGTTCATAAAGTAAAGATTATTATTGTGTTGATAAAACACCTATAGGTATCGTTAAAAAAAAAGGAAATATTAGAACAATGAAATTAAACTTTAAATATTTTGTATGCTAAACTATAATAACGATTACTTATTAAAATAAATACAACTTTATTGCAGATAAAAATTACATCGAAGCTCTACAGGGTTGTATGTACTAGACTAGGATATTATTATTATTAACTAATATTATAAAGCGAGCCAGAATTTTGTGAGTTTGTTCTTTGGAACCACTACACCTATTTCAAAAAAATATTTTACCAAAAGGTAGCAGATACCCAGGGAAACTCTGTCTGTCTGTTACCTTCTTAGGCCTAAACCACGGAACGGAATTCAATGAAATTTGGCAGGAAGGACATTGCTACAATTTGTAACAAAAAAATGTCGATTGGTAGGGTTGGGTAGGGAAGGTAAGGTATGGTAGGTAGGGTAGGTACGTGGTTAGGATAGGTACGTATGTAGGGTAGGTTAGAGTAGGTAGGGTAGGGTAGAGTAGGTAGGGTAGAGTAGGTAGGGTAGGGTAGGTAGGTTAGGTAGGTAGGGCCTAACCAACCCTAGGTAGGTAGTTAGGTAGGGTAGAGAGGTAGGTAGGGTAGTGTAGGTAGGTAGGATAGAGTAGGGTAGGGAAGGTAGGTAGCCAGTTAACGAAAACGAAGCAGCAGGGGACAGCTAGTAGTCCATTAGTCTCAATTTTTGTCAAAATAATTATATTCGGATGCAAATATAATTATTTAGATTAAAATGAAGCAAGTAATACGTGTTTTTCGATCAGCCATACTCTGTCGAAATCGGTTCTAAATTTCATATAATCAAAAGGTTTGTGCAGTTGTGCTCTATCTACTATTAGTCAAGTTATCACTATGCACAACCAGACGCAATAGTAAACGTTGGATGTGTACCATATGTGGGTCACTGCACTGTTCGCCTTGATGTTGGTAGTAAGATAGGTTTAACTACAATTTCCACGCATTATTTATCGATGGCGAAACTGTATCGGTGATAATTTTATTTAATTTGCTACATAGTCATGCTAGGTCATAGTAATTTAGCAGAAAAAAACAGTTTGGCTTACTGCTGTACCACATTTGGCACATCGAGTTTCAGAGAAAGACCGGCTTTTATACAGGTCGATTTGTTAGAAAAAAAATTGGCTAAAATTCTTGTCACTTTATGCTTTTGACCATCTTCTGCTAAATCATCAACATCATATCAGCCGATCGACTTTCACTGCTGGGCATAGGCCTCTAGGCTAAATGTTTATAAGTAATGTAATAAATTTGACAAATAATTGCAATCGCAATTACAAATACTGTTTCGTTTTTACATTTTTTGATGGAGTCTAGCTTCCGCGCGCGACTTCACTGGCGTGAATAGTGTTTTATTATCCCACGGGTTCCATTATATCTAGTTTATCGGATTAAAAAAAGCTTATGTGCTATGTGTGTGCAATTATTCCTGACTTTAATCTATCACTATGCCAAATTTCATTGAGATCCGTTGATGAGTAACAAACATCCATCCTATCCAAACTTTTGCGTTTATAATATACTAGTAGGATTAGCCATGTAAAGTTTATCTGACCACTATCAGATTTACACATAATACCTACCTATCCATATTATTGAAAATATTTGATTGTTTATAGTTCCCTGTCATCGTCGCCTTCGGAATTCTAAAGAAAGCTGCGGCCAAGGTGAACATGGAATTTGGTCTGGAAAAGAAAATAGGTGAGAATTGCACTTGTCTGTTTCTGGACGGGATAAAACTTTCGTTGACATCAACCCTCAATTTTGGTCCATTCATAGAGGCGAAAGCTCAGTTGGCTGCAAAAAAGTTGGGGATTCTTGCAAAGGTGAGACGGTACTTCACACCTGAACAGCTGCTTAACTTGTATAAAGCGCAAGTTCGATCGTGCATGGAGTACTGCTCTGACCTCTGGGATGGATCTGCCAAATACCAGCTTGAGTCGATTGACAGACGGGCCAAGAGGCTTATTGGCAATGATGCACTGGTCGCGTCAAAGCTCCAGAGCCTCGAACATCGACGCCGAGTTGCCAGCCTGTCGGTTTTTTATCGGTTACATTTTGGGGAGTGTGCGACGGAACTGCACAATTTGATTCCGCCTAGCCCTTTCCATCATCGGACTACAAGACGTACGGCCATGCGCCATCGGTACATGGTGGACATCCCACCCATATGCACAAAGCGTTTTGCTAATACTTTCATTGTGCGCACAGCTAAGGAGTGGAATTCCCTTCCGGAGTCTTTGTTCCCTGATAGCTACAACCTTGGGGTCTTTAAGTCAAGAGTGAATAGGTTTCTTCTAGGCAAGCGTGCTTCACCGTAGGCCACATCATCGCTTACCATCAGGCGAGGTGGTGATCAAACGCGAGCCGATAGAATATAAAAAAAAAAAAAAAAACTTGAAAGAATTTTTTTGACCTTGCTGATTGCTAAAGCATACTGCGCTACAACCGGGAGATAGCGCAGTTATGTGGAACTCCAACCCACTAAAACTCCACAGTGTCTGTCCCCCTTCTGCCGTACATGGCGGGAACACGGGCACGCGTTAGCACTCGTCCGAACTCGGACCCTCCTCTGGGGATAACCGCTTATCGGCAAAAGCCCTGACGAGCGGCCCCTCCTCGGGTTCCTCTTCCCTTCACCGTGGGTAACCAAGCCACGGTTACTGAGCCCCCCGCCTTGACAATGTAAACTTCCAGCACCCTGACCTCATATTAAATGGACCGACAATCATTAGGGGATCATGCCATACCTGCCGACGGTCCACCTAGAATCTTGACAAGTTTGAATTTGTTTTTCTGAGACATGAAGTTAAAGACAATGAAGATAAAACCTCAGTTTTTTACCCAGCATTTAAATATGTACATAATTACTATAATAATAGCTTGTAACTAATTTCCAACACTAATGTGTTTTCAGCGGAAGCTATTATGCAAGCGTGTGATGACGTCATCTCCGGCAAGTTGTACAGAGAGGGGCACTTCCCTCTCGTCATCTGGCAGACTGGTTCTGGGACGCAGTCCAACATGAACACTAATGAGGTAACTTAGACCACTACACAACCTACCGCAGTGGCATCGAGAAGAATTTCGTGCAAAAATATTATAGTACTTTAGCTTTGACTGATTGTGATTGCACTATTGATTCTTTAAATCAAAAATTATTCCATACAAACGTAGTCTAGAGATTACTCCACAGTTTGACGATGCACGTTCAAAATAAAAATGATATCAATTTGTCTCATCATTATCTAGTCCTGTATGGAAACAAAAATGTAAAAAAATATATAGAAAGTTATGAGCGTCGAAAGTTCCATACTTCAACACTAATTTTAACGTATCTTTGGGCGGAAATAAATACCATAAGAACAAGGAAAATTGCAAAACGCCCTCCATACAGGGATAGATTAGTAATTCAACAATGCAAAAAATGTTATTTCATAAATATATATTTAGTGGTTTTTCATGATATCTAGACTCCCAAAGGTCGTTTCGCGCTCGTTTTCGTCCTAAATCATCATCCATCTCGATACAAATTTGCAAAAGTGCTAATTCATACGCGAACTAGCTTCTTACTGCTCATCACAGCATCTATTTCTTTCGCACGTATTGTCAGATAAGATAGCATGCATTTTAACCCCGCGCACAAAATAGTTTGTGCCGTCGACTAGTTCAACCTTAACTACACATATGTTTGCCTTATGTTGTGTAAATTTATACAATTTTATTGTCAGGTTGTTGCAAACCGTGCCATCCAAATCTTGGGCGGCAAGTTGGGCAGTAAAACCCCTGTTCATCCGAATGACCACGTGAACAAGTCCCAGAGCTCCAACGACACGTATCCCACAGCCATGCACATCGCTGTAGCCATGGAGCTCAGAGACAGACTCATGCCTGGCCTGGTGGTACTTAGGGATACCTTGGAAGCCAAGTCTAAGGAGTTCAAAAGGATCATCAAGATCGGCAGGTTGGTTTACTGTCATGTTGTTTAACCTGTCAATCTTTACTTAGTCTTTTAACAACATGTTGGCGTAGGCTTTCAGTATATCCGGATTCAGCTGAGTACTGCTGCTTATCTGAATTAAAAAAAAAAAAAAGCTTAGCTCTAACGGACCTGCACTGGGTAACACGATAGTCCTTGGCAAGATTGGTGTGGTTTCTGATAACTGTAATGACAGTCAAAGATCTTCATATGACAGCTGGGACCAACAGCATAACGTGATTTTCGAGAAACCGAGGAGTCTCGGACACCCATCCACGAACCGACCTCGGAAAAGTTGCTTAACCTTGAAGATCTATCCGTACTGTTGGTACTTCTTATTGTTCATTCTGTATTTCTGAATGCTTTATGCTATCTGGTGGTAACGTTTGTTTTTTTTTTCGTACAGAACGCATTTGATGGACGCTGTGCCTCTGACGCTGGGCCAGGAGTTCAGCGGCTACGCGGCGCAGCTGACGTACGGCATCGAGCGCGTGTGCGCCACGCTGCCGCGCCTGCACTACCTGGCGCTGGGCGGCACGGCCGTCGGCACCGGCCTCAACACGCGCATCGGCTTCGCGGAGAAGTGCGCCGCCGAGATCGGAAATCTCACTGGTAGGACAGTACCTTCTCATTCGACTTCTGTTCCCTAATCTAGACCTTGTCTCATTCTAATCCTTCCCGATTCATCTGCCTCATCCTCATTCTTGAATTGCCTTATTCTTAGGTTTAGAAGTATAAATATATGGAAAAGTTTTGTATTACGAGTATATCAAATTAAATATCTTAACTTAAGGCGAGTGCAATAAGACAGAATTTTGTTTTGTACAGTCACTTAACTTACGAAAAATTCTATCGCTGAAAAAAGTAACGTACTTAACAGGAAGCTGTCATTTTTGCAGGTATTCCCTTTGAAACAGCGCCAAACAAGTTTGAAGCGTTGGCCGCCCACGATGCAATGGTTGAGGTGTCTGGAGCACTCAATGTGATCGCGGTTTCTTTAATGAAGATTGTCAACGACATTCGTCTGCTGGCTTCCGGACCTAGGTGTGGACTGGGAGAGCTGATGCTGCCCGAGAATGAGCCTGGATCATCTATCATGCCTGGTGAGGCCTTTTCGTCTGATTTCCGCGATGGTGATTTGGTTATATTATACTTCTCTTTGTGCTAATATAGGTTTATGATATTTCAGGTAAGGTAAATCCTACGCAGTGTGAGGCCCTAACGATGATCGCAGCGCAGGTGATGGGAAACCACGTGGCCGTCACCATTGGAGGCAGCAATGGACACTTCGAGCTCAACGTCTTCAAGCCTATGATAGTCGCTAACGTTTTGCGATCTATAAGACTAATCGGTAAGTTTTGTAGATTAAACCTCATTCTAGAAGCCAAAGCCAAAATTAACCAGTGTACCTATTCCATCAAAAATACCAAGACCTAACATTGAACAGCCAGTTATGCTGAGGGTTAGAATGATGACCGGTGAAGAATGAGGGGAAAACCAAGTTGTAGACACAGTCATTTTGTAGGCAGCGCAACCTGGTGAGATTGGTTATATCACTGTTAACAACTTGTAATCGTTTCTAGGTGATGGTTGCCAGGCGTTCAACAAGAACTGTGCGGTCGGTATCAAGGCCAACACTGAGAAAATTAGCAAGATCATGCACGAGTCGCTCATGTTGGTGACAGCGCTCAACCCGCACATCGGATACGATAAGGTGAGATTTTTCTGAAACCGTCCCTTCAATTTCATGCGAACCATAAGCACGCATGCCTTGAATGAAATATTAGCCAGTCTACGAGTTGGTAATAAGGCTGTCTGCCCAAAGAACGCACCAGATATACTTACATTTGAGAATCATTAACCGTGGAAGCTTTTGGATGCATCCTACTAATATTTTAAAATTTATGTGGGTTTTTTCTGACCTCTGTTGTAGTAAATGTTGTATAGATATGATAATTAATTTATGAAGTGACATACTTGCACCAGCTTTATAACATCTTGAGATAAGCGGATTAACAGTTTCTTTGTATATCATTCATCTTTGCTATCAAGTCTTACACACGAGAGTTTTATCTAATATATTAATACCATGCCCGCCATATACAGAAAATATAGCCGCTATAAGTATTTCGATATCGCCATTCTTAATTTTTAGTGCCAATACAAGGAAAAAGTAACACGCCGCAAATTAAAACTGAAACAAATGACAAATATATTTACTGAATATTTTTTCGTTTTGTTTCAGTCCGCCCTGATCGCGAAGACTGCCCACAAAGAGGGAGGCAACCTGAAGGACACTGCCGTCAAGCTGAACATCCTCACTGCAGAACAGTTCGATCAATGGGTCAAACCTGAGGACATGTTGGGACCTAAGTAGATACAATGGAAGCAGTATGGGCGAAGCCATCGTTTGCTTAGGAGTTAAAGTATTTTAGAGTACATTTTTTAATATTTAATACAACAAATTTCAGTGTCAATTCCAGTTTGTGTATTTATTTACATTGAATTGCCAAAATTTTAGCAGAATAAATACCACTTAGGGTAGATAAGATTCTTAAGCAGTACTGTGAGGTTTAGAAAAATAATCGATTTGTAAAGGGTCTTCTCTGTGACTAACTCAATGAGTCACACATACCTCTTAATAAATTTCGTTGTGCCTTATATGGAACATCTTTTGGTCAAATGCGGGATATGCATTTGCAAAGATTATTATATTATACTTGACAATGCATTTGGTGTCTACTGGAAGTGGTCATAGTCGCGAGGTCCTTAAACGACTGGGTATTTAAATACCTAATTATAATATATTTCGTATATCCGTTCCGTTATAACCTGTGTTATTATGATGTTATTATTTTTGCAGTGATTATTTGTTCCATGTTGATTCTAAATAAAAATTATGTTTAAAATTTCTGCTTTTCTTTTGTCATTAACACTGCGACACCTACATAAATGTAATGCGTGCATTCCGCCATCTTCTTTTCCTGATACCTTACATGACAATGCTACAAATATTATAAATCTTTATGCTGGCTACAGTCTCGTGCGAGAGCCCGTGAGTATGATGTACATTGCTTTCAGTACTGATTTCAATCATGAAGTATTTTGTATAAAGTTTCAATGTACAGCGTTTCTTCGGACTCTCGCGCGATAGTGTACAGCCGGCATTACACAGGAAACTAAGCCTCTGTCAGTATCAATAATAATCTGTGGTCAGGTATCATTCAAGCGCCAAAAGCTCCTGATAGCACTCTAGTGGCGACATCTACCACGATGTGCGTAGCCCATCGACCACACAACCACCATCAAACTATCCAATACGATTTTGGTAATAGGTTCCTCATCAACATTTATCCTTTCGTCTGTCTAATACACGTTGCGTTATGAATCCTCATAAGCAATACTGCCGTAAGACGTCCACTGCTGGACCAACTTTGCCTCCGCCAACCGTGGATACTTGATACTTCCAGTCTCATTGACCATTCTAACTGCAAGCAATGTGTTCTACTTCTGCACATTTCCACAAAGTGTGGTAATGACTTACTTGACTTAATATCCTATAACCCCTAGATGGGGCAGAGGGCGTCCACAAATGTCCTCCATCGTGATCGGTCTCAGCTTCATGCTTCACCTCGCTCCATGTCATTCCGATGCTCGTCGCTTCTGCCAACACGGTGCGACGCTAGGTTTGACGGGGACGGCCACGCTTTCTTTTCCCTTGGGGATTCCAGTCCAAAGCTTGCTTGGGTATGTGATTTTGACCCCTTCAAAGCGAGTGGTCAATCCATCTCCACTTGCGACGCTTGATCTGGTGGTCGATCGGGCACTCTTGGCATTTCTCCAACAGCTCTCCGTTGGAGATGGTCTCTGGCCAGTAAATTCCGCGAATGCGACAGAGAGAGTGGTTGGCGAAGACTTGTACTTGGCGTAGATGTCCTTTGTGACCTTCCACGTTTCGCACCCGTAGAGAATCACGGATTTGACATTGGACTCGAAGATTTTGAGTTTAATCCTTCGGGTCAGTTGCCGCGATTGCCAAACAGGTCTCAGCTGGTGGCAGGTAGCTTGGGCTTTGGCAATCCGAGAAGCGATGTTCTCTTCACTACCCCCAGTCTCTGACAAGACACTCTCGAGGTATGTAAATTCGTGGACGCGTTCCACCGCCTCTGTGCCAATCAGCAACGGTGAGTGGTTCTTCACACCAGTTCTCATTTCCTGGGTCTTGCGGATGTTTATTTTGAGCCCCGTTTTTGCCGCCTCCTGACGTAGATCGTTCAGCTTTGCTTGCATATCTGCGTGGGTA
This sequence comes from Orthosia gothica, assembly GCA_949775005.1. Lineage (NCBI taxonomy): Eukaryota > Metazoa > Arthropoda > Insecta > Lepidoptera > Noctuidae > Orthosia > Orthosia gothica. Next base: position 183,343 of record CATKRY010000219.1, read on the forward strand.
TGACTCGGCAGGCATAGGTCATCGGCGTAATCTGTCTTCCAAGACGTTGGATAATCCCCACTCTATGCCGCGGCGCCTGTTATCATGGATACGAAGCATAATTCCGTCAAGAACGACTAGGAAGAGGAGCGGCGACAAGAGGCAGCCTTGGCGGATACCCGTGTGTACTGTTACGTCATCCGATATGAGGTCGTCATGAGTAACTTAATAAGAGTAATTCCTGTAAATACTCTACAACAGATGGACTATTCGGCGGCACTCCAATGTCCAGTAGGCGGAACCAGATACTAGACCACTTCAGCATATCAAAGACCTTTTCGAAATCTATAAAGGTTAGATAAATCTCCCTTTGCCATTCTGATGCCTGTTCCAGTATGATACAGAGAGTGTGGATCTGATCCGTACAGGAGCGGTTCGAAAGAAAACTAGCCTGCTCCTTCCGTAGAAGAGGATCCACGGCCTTCGACGATCTATCCAGGATGTTCTTGCTGAAAACCTTAGAGGGAATCGAGAGCAACATTATACCTCTACAGTTATCGCACTGGCTAAGATCACCTTTTGTAAAAGGTGGCAGTTAGGGTGTTCTGAAATGCTTTGCTTTAGATGGCAGCACTGAGATGCCAGGTCCAGGCACCTGCCATAACACTTTTGTTTTTTATGGCAATCCCACTGCACTATTCCCAAACCACTACAACTCCTAACAGCCAGAATCAACAATGGCGACCTCAAGAAAATCGTTCGTCTTGGATTCCGCAACGAAATTAATCAGAAAAGAATAACAGAGGAGTAGGGAAAAACATAATTTCCCCTACGCACTTACGCTTTTGTTTGCCGACATTAGTTAAATTGACGTCAACGTCATGTTGATGTCATACGTTTAGTTTTTTAAGTGGAGTCGGATATATTCCTCATCGTCACTATCCTTTCATCCATCTATTTTATCATGAGTTTCGGATAATTTTTATCAATTGCGACACTATCAGTCATTATCAATCCTTTTCATAGCACTTTCATCATAATCTTCATTAGATATCCTTCTGCCACAAGAAAACCACAACTGGACTTAGGCCTCCAAGCGTCGCCACGTTGAACGATTCAGTGTCTCGCATTCAACGGATTCCCGGGGTCATAGCGCTTTGTGAATCAAAGTAGTATCTGCAAAAGCATAAGTCAGGAATCCACTAGATGCGACAAGTGCTGGTGGATGTGGCAACGCTTTCTGAAATATTGATGATGATGAGAGATTTCCTATCATTAACACTAGCCTGCCGTCCGCCTTTACGATACAAAGCGTTTTGGGAATACTTTTATTGTGCGTACAGCTAAGGAGTGGAATTCCCTGCCGGAGTCTGTATTTCCTGATAGCTACAACCTAAGAGCCTTTAAGTCAAGAGTGAATAGGTTACTTCTAGGCAAGCGTGCCCCATAGTCGACCATATCATCGCTTACCATCAGGTGAGATAGTGGTCAAACGCGAGAATACCAAAAAAAAAAAAATGTTTCTGCCAGCGGCTTCGCTTGCGTGACTGTCGAAAATTATCACAAGGCACATATTCGCGGGACTAAAAGTATCCTATGTACTATAACAGACTATGATCTATCTCAGCGCCAAGTTTCATCCAGATCCGTCAGCCGTTTGAGCGTGAAGAAGTAACAAACATACAAACACACACATACTCACAAACTTTCGCCTTTATAATATTATTGTGATGATAGAAGAAGTATAATGTATGAATTGAGTCAAACCCAATTGCGTCACTACTGAGCATTAGGTCCTGGATTCGATTCCTGGGTCGGATTAAGTGTTATTGGGTTATTTCATCTGATTTTTTTTGTTGCAGCCGAGTTGGAATTGTATATACTCGGTTGATGGCAATAGGCTATTGGGGTATGGGTCTTGAACATAACTGCCTAACTCTTCGGGGAATATTGGCGTAATGTTGTGAAATAAGTGGTAGGTATCTACTTCTGATAACGTTTTTGTGTTGTTCCTGTACAGCGTCAGTGAGTGAGTAATCTACAGTTATGACGTCATATTCATGATAGAGCTCGCAGTTTTGAGCCGGGAATAACACGGCTCGTTAGCTCAGTTGGTCAGAGCGCCGAAAGCATATTAAAACAATATAAAACAGTCCTTCAACATCGGAGGTCGGAGGTTCGAATCCTTCACGAGTCAACCATTTGCAATTTTGTTTTGTTAATGTTTTTATTTTTTGTTAATATTATTGTGCAATCATAGATGATTTTCTCATTTGGTTGCACCAAAACTTATGTGCATTTTCTCAAATTGTTATCAAACCTAATCAAATAAATAAGTTTATTAATTGTGAATTTGTGAGTATTGATACAGAGAAACTACTTGTACCAGTACAAGTAGTTTCTCTGTATCAATACTCACAAATATTTACTTTTCAAATATTTAGGAATAATATTAATAAACTGACATTATAGGTACGTGTACCTACTACGCACACACGCCACAGTGTCTCAAGACGAAGGTCTATGACCAGTGTGTGTTGCCAGTGATGACCTATGGCTCTGAGACGTGGTCGCTCACAATGGGCCTCATCAGAAAGCTTACAGTCACGCAAAGGGCAATGGAGAGGGCAATGCTCGGAGTATCCTTGCGTGATCGAATCAGAAATGTAGAGATCCGCAAGAGAACCAGGGTTACCGACATAGCCCGAAGAATTGCCAAACTTAAGTGGCAGTGGGCAGGGCACATTGCTCGCAGAACGGATGGCCTATGGGGCAGAAAAGTTCTGGAGTGGCGACCGCGAACCGGAAGACGATGCGTTGGAAGGCCTCCCACCAGGTGGACCGATGACCTGGTGAAGGTTGCGGGGATTCGCTGGATGCGGGACGCACGGGACCGGTCAATGTGGCGACACTTGGGGGAGGCCTATGTCCAGCAGTGGACGTCTTTCGGCTGATATGATGATGATGATGATGACCTACTACGCTTTTGCTCATGAGACTAACTCAAGCTGGCCCAAGTTCGCCGAGTTAGTTTGGTCGAATGGTTGGTGTAGTGGACGCAAACCGTACTGCTGAGCATGAGGTCCTGGGTTCGATTCGCGAGTCGGGCAGTGATATTGAGTTTTTCTATTTAGGAATTTCTTAGTATCAACCCGGTGGCTGGACTTATGCTCGGTTGTAGGTGCACCGTGGTATTGCGAAATGTTGTGCAATAATTTATTGGTAACTTTGTTTTTGTTTACGGCGGGAAACCATCACAAGGCGCCCGAACTCTTGGGGAAAAGACCAGGGTGTGTGAGATTTATACCTCACTAAAACCTTTCCGGTGATCACCATCAGCACGTAGAAGGGGCGCCGTGAACTCACAACACCTCGGAATCCAATCTGTGCAACGCCTGTTAGGGATCATTTCTGGAAAGACAGGAAAAACGCCTCCCCTGTGCATGGCAGCAGCTGATCACTGTAAGTGGTAGGTACTAATGTTATCCCTTTTGTTTTGTTCCTGTACAGCATCAGTGAGCGAATAATCATCACTCATGACGTCATATTCACGATAGAGCTCGCAGTTTTGAGTCTAGAATAAAACGGCTCGTTAGCTCAGTTGGTCAGAGTGCCGAAAGATTTTAAAACAATATAAAACAGTCCTTCAACATCGGAGGTCGGAGGTTCGAATCCTTCACGAGTCAACCTTTTTTGCAAATATGTTTTGGTACTGTTTTTATTATTCTGTTTGTTATTATTGTGCAATTTAAGTTTAATTTCTCAATTTGGGTAGACTAATACCTATGTAATTTTTCTCAGATTGTTTTTAAATTCTTTGATAATATGGGGTAAGCACTGGTATCAATAGGTAGGTGGTATCGGAAAAGCCCGGCCTGGGGTTTTTATGTTGAGGAAACATTATGACTGTACATAACGCCATCTACAGTTTCAACATAAAACTATTCAATAGAGTAGGATACTCGTTTGTCTATTTTAGGGTAAGTTATGGATGCTCACCACATGGGGCTGTGAGATCGATGGGGAAGCCTATTTAAGTGCCTACGCGGAGTACTTTTTATATATTTGCCTACCTACAGCAAAACTTGCGTCGACCTAAATTCTTGTCCCGTTTCCCAACTAAGCGGTTACATGTTTTCGTGTTACACTTAATAGATGGCAGGGAATAAAAAGATTGTGTTATGCCGACAATTTTACGCAGATGGAGCGGCGTGTTTTACTTTTTACATTATTATTTGTTTACGAATGCCATGGAAGGTCGCTGAAGTCATAATGATTGCGAAGCCTGGGAAACCGCCCCATGAACTATCATCATAAAGACTTATTTCTCTGTTACCCGTGTAATCAAAGCTATTCGAAAAACTGTTATTGAAACGGTTAAAACCATTAATAGAAGATAAAGACCTTATTCCAAATCATCAATTTGGCTTCAGGCAAAAACACTTGACAATAGACCAGGTACATAGAATAACCCACATCATTGAAAAAACGCTTGAAAATAAGGAAGTCTGCGCCACCGTCTTTTTAGATGTCGCGCAAGCTTTTGACAAAGTTTGGCAAAAGGGTCTAATATTCAAGCTCAGACGCATGCTACCAGAATTTGCAGATATTCTAGAGTCATATATGACTAATAGAATGTTTGGAATACGACAAGAAGACGCATATTTCGAGCTGAAAGCTATAAAAGCTGGGGTACCTCAAGGAAGTGTGCTAGGCCCAATTTTGTACTTGTTATACACTTGTGATATCCCTGAACTGAAAAAAAACACCATTGCGACCTTTGCAGATGATACTGCAATTATGGCTACCGGGTCAAGCCATAGAGAAGCATTAGAAAAAGTTCAACTAGCTGTGAACAAAGTTTATGTCTGGACACCAAAATGGAAGATCAAACTGAATGAGTCAAAATCTATTCACATTGACTTCACAAACAAAAACTTGGACTATCACCTAATCCACATAAATGGAATGCAAGTAAAAAAAAAAAAAGTCGTTTATTTTGAAAAAAACATTTGTTCTTAAACATTACAAGCCCACCAAACTGCGAGGCAGTTTATCGGCGGGCCTTATGCTAATACAGCCAAATACCTTGGCATAACTCTCGACGCCAAGTTGCGTTGGCAAGCTCATGTCAAAAAGAAAAGACAGAAACTCGACATACGTTATAAAAGTATGTATTGGTTACTCGGAAGGAAATCCTGTCTATCAATACATAATAAAATAACCATATACAAGCATATACTGATGCCAATTTGGACGTATGTTATCCAACTTTGGGGCTGTACTAAACAAAGCAACGTCAAAATAATCCAACAATTCCAAAATAAAGTGCTCAGAGATGCTGTAAATGCACCCTGGTACATAAGAAATGACGATCTTCACCGTGACCTTAAAACAGAATTCGTCACCACCATCATCCAAACATTTGCTGAAGCCCACGAACACAGACTTCATCAACACGTGAATGTTGAGACTATCCAGCTGCTAGACAATACAGGCTTAGTGCGTAGGCTAAAAAGAACTAAACCTTTTGAATTAGTGTAGTGTATAAACTGAATAAATAATAGTGACAATGATGTGCTGTACATATAACACATGAACATAGTGTTTTTTAAATTATATCAGACAAATGGAGCAAATGGACAATATTCTTAGTTTTAACATAATCTATCATGTAACATATTAAGTTAGAGTTAGATTGCTTATTAGTCTTTTAGGCTAGATCGTAATTAATTATTAAGAATTTTGTTCTTACTAATAAACACCTTTAAAGGAG